>VDFB02004156.1:0-115310 GCA_007258455.2 Sequoia sempervirens | reverse complement strand
AGCTAACTTATTCTAAATAACCCCCAGTATTAAGGTACCTTAGTTTTTGATATTGTAACAAATGCAATTATCTTATTCAGTTCTGATTTTAATATAATTGTCATTTTTTATCATTAACAAATACTCCGTTGTCATAATCATTGCGAATGCTCAGTCTGAAAATTTTTAAAGGTGTTTTTCTTGGATTTTTAAATACTGCAGGTAGCTTTAGAAATAATTCAAAGTAGTCTTTCTAAATGGACTGCTATTAAAAAATGATCACTTAATACTAATAGTCAATAGAGTCTTTCTTGTTTTCCTACCTTAGATTCTATTGCATTACACAATGGATTGATTTTTTTTGTTAGTTTGAAGAATCCCATATTGTGTGTGTTTCAATAGTCAAACATATTTTCTTTTTGGATTTATCTTTTGTCACTAATAGTTGCTTCTAATTCAAAATGGATACTGGCATTAAAATCTTTAATTAATGATATCTCAACTCTTCAGAAGACATTGTGATGACATCAATAGTAAAAGTCAACAAGAGGCTTGCTCACAAGGAAGTTCCTCATATGTTTCTTCCAAAACATATTGTCATTAAATTGACTTGTAATTCTGCTCTTTCTTGTAGAAGTTAGGCGACCTACTAAATTGTTCAATTAGTATGTCCCCATTCTATTATTGACATTGTTATTCAATGTTTTGTATGGTAATTATAAGTTTCTAAATTGATCAAGTTTTATTATTTTAGATTATGTTTTTTTTTTAGTTTGTTGCCAAGTAAAGTGAATGCCTAAGTACTAACCATTTTGAGAAACTTAACTTAGTAGGATAATAATTTATTTCCAACAAACTCTTAATTCATTCTTCAATGAATTAGGGAACTGGTGATTCAATTCAATGCTGATGTTGCTGATGGTATGCCATGGAAGTTTATACCTTCTCAGAGAGAGGTAAACATTTTTCTGTTTAGGTTTATTCAAAGAAAATGTACTGAAGAATACCTTCATATTTCTAAATTTGTTAGAACTAAGCACCTCTTAGTACATGAAGAACCATTTGGAAAATAATCAGTGTTTGATGCTTCCACAATTGGCTTGTTGTTTTCATAGGTGAGGGTGAAACCTGGAGAGAGCGCTCTTGCCTTTTATACCGCCGAGAATTTTAGTCAAAAAGCCATAACAGGAGTCTCAACATACAATATCACTCCAATGAAGGTAAACATTTTCAAACATTTTCTAAGTCACACTATTCATTCTATTATTTACAGATGTCTGCTAATAGGAATGCAATTCTTATAGTTAAAAATGAAATGTAAACATCACCCCATGGACTGGTGACAAGGTAAGTGATCACTTGTCTGCTTGTAAAACATAAACTGGCAATTGATTATTTGTGAGGTCTTCAAGTTATGCAACAGAATAGGGGAAGAATTCTCTATGTTCTCTCTTTCTTTTTTTGATACGTAAGCAAAGATTTTATATTAATTCGAAAAAGAAAGTTTTTACATAGTATGCCCTTTGGGTGAGATTTACTGAGATGCCCATGAATACCAGTAATGGGCCCTACCACACTACCCATGAATAGACAAATCAAAATGTTTGCGCAGGGACACATGTTTCCTTCTATGAACTGGAGACAGCCAACCATTGCTATGGCAGTTACTAAAAAGAAACTATAACAGCCATTCCTAGAGAAAGACTTAACATCTTACATACCAAAAAGATTTCTGAATGCCACCCTTAAACTGACCCCACACCAAACCTGTCCACCTCCAAGAAGCCATTAGTGCGGGCAAAGGCTCTGAAATCTGGAACCTGATGGCCATGAGGCGAAGGAGGAAGCTTAAGCGCCCGTAGTAGGTAATCCAAACTGTTAGTTTTTATGATCAGATTAGAGCACAGAAATTTAATTTAAAATCAACACAATAACACAGCAGATACCCTGGGAAAAGCCTCCACTTGAGGGAGAAAAACCCAGCAACAATATATCACTTATATATTGAATCACAACAATAATTGTCTCCTTTACAAGAGGCTGATATGAAGGCCAAATATAAGCACCACAATCTGATGCAACACAGATACAAACAGATGTAACTTGCAGAGTATAAACTCAGCCTTCAATCTGCTCTTCTACAGAATATCGATCTGCTCTTCCTCTTCTTAATTCGCACTTAAGAATAATCAAACTATAATGGATAGCAATGAAATTGAATGAATGACCAATGAATGATCATCGAGAATATATACAATGTGATGGGGAGAGGACATGACCCTTCAAAACAAGTCAGCCACCATAGAAGAATACATCCCTTCATTAAATCGCGTCCCAATGAAGGAGTATGTCCCTTGAAAATCGTGTCCAAGGAAGATGTCGACCTTCTCAATTAGTAAATAAAACATTATTTAGAAATGGATGTACCTTTTCATCCAATCGTTATCTTTATAAATTAAATAGCCATCGGCTATAATTTAATTTATCATGTAAGGAGATCGGCTGAAGGATACACCTGACGTTGCTATGAACATCAACACTCCCTCTCAGCTAGGGAGGATACTTCCAGCTGCACAAGACATATCACCTCATTGTGATGTCAACCACAATGGCTACTCCCATATGTGGAAAGGAAAGATATCACCTCATCGTGATATCAACCATCATGGCTACTCCCATGTATGGTATGTACAAGTGCCCATCACTCAATGCGATGTTTTCACCTCATCGTGACGTTCACCATGGCTCTCCCAAAGGGTGAAACACAAGTACAAGAAAATCATCACGGACTCTCTCACGTGATGTTGTCATGGAGTCACACACATGACATCCACCATGGCTCTCCCAGAGGGTGGAAACAAGGGCTTGCACCTCAAATCTCAAAGAGAAATGCATTAACAAGGGCTTGCACCTCAAATCTCTCTCAAAGAGAAATGCATTAAAGAGGATCACTGATACTAAGACTCCTTCTCAGCTAGGGCTTGATTCTCCACCATACCATGCTTGTCTCGAAAGTACACAAACTTTATCTTGGAGAGAGGCTTGGTGAGAATGTCTGCCGTTTGCTCATTAGTGTTGATATACCTCAACTGAATTGCTTTCCGCAACACCATATCTTTGATATAATGGTATTTGATCTCAACATGTTTGGTTCTATCATGAAACACAGGATTGATAGAAAGCTTCACACAGCTCTGGTTATTATAATGAATGATAGTAGGCTCCATTGATTGCCCAAACAATCCTGCAAGGAGCTTCCGAAGCCACACTGCTTCTCGAGCTGCCACACAAGTTGCAATATACTTGGCCTCTGCTGTACTCAATGCCATTGAAGGCTACTTCTTGCTACATTAGGAGATCATTGTAGACCCCAAACTGAAACAATATCTAGAGGTGCTCTTCCGATCAGTGACACACCCTACCCAATCGAAATCAGTATATCCATGCAGCTCCAAATCCACATTAGAAGAATACCTCAAGCCATATCCAACTGTGCCACGCAAGTATCTCAGGATGTGCTTCGTTGCAACTAGATGTATTTGCCTTGGTTCACACATGAACTGACTAAGTGCACTCACTGCATAGCAAATATCTTGTCTAGTATTGACTAGATACATCAACGATCCAATCAACTGCTTGTATAACATGGGATCCACAAGATCTGAACTAGCTATAGCCTCTTTCAACATATGCAAGTTGGTCTCCATAGGCGTAGACATGGATTTGCAATCCATCATACCAAATCTCTTTAGAATATCAATAGTATACTTCCCTTGACTTAGAATCATCTCATCTGGCTTCTGCCAAACTTCTAAGCCAAGGAAGTAATGCATGAGACCCAGATCTTTCATTTCAAATTTAGAAGCTAACTCCTTGCATTTGATAATGAGGTGATCTTCTCCAGTTAGAGTCAAATCATCAACATACAACACCAAAATCAATGCTTCACCATGAATTACCTTGAAATACAGGTTAGAATCAGCATCGTTCTTGGAGAAGCCCAAGCTTGACAGGTAACGATCAATTATTTCGTACCAAGCACAAGGAGCCTGCTTAAGACCATACAAGGCCTTCTTCAACCTGCAAACATGAGACTCCTTTTCATGTACCTCAAATCCATTAGGTTGCTCAATATATACTTCTTCCTCGATTACACCATTCAGAAAAGCTGTCTTCACATCCATTTGATGAATCTTCCATCCTCTAGATGCAGCAATAGCAATGATTGTCTTGACAGAAGTATAACGAGCAACTGGAGCAAATGTTTCTTCATAGTCAACTCCCTCTTTTTGTGAGAACCCTCTAGCCACGAATCTAGCCTTGTACTTCTCAATGCTCCCATTAGCCGCATGCTTGATCTTGAAGAGCCATTTAGAAGATACCACAGATTTGCCTTCGGGTCTAGGAACGATGTCCCAAACATCATTCTTGAGAATGGACTGATACTCTTCTGACATAGCATCCCTCCAAACCTATTGACTAGAAGCTTCCTCAACACTGGAAGGCTCAGACTCAATAATTTGACTCATTAAGGCTACATAACTAGAAAACTTGTGAGGGGTCTCTCTTTTACTTCTCCTCAAGGGGTTCCCTGGCTTCTAAACTCTTTTGCCTCCTTCATTGTTTGCCTAGCCCAAAGAGGTCTCTTACGACCAATCACAATGTCTGTAGGCCCATTAGTAGGTTCCAAGGGCTCAACTGGATCATCATCTTCTTTTGGTTGTGGAGCCTCCCTCTGAATCTCAGGAGCATGGTCAACTTCCATATCCTGAGGAGACTCTTCATTATCAATCTCCATATGAGTGCCCTTGGATCTTTTGAATGCAACATCTTCCTCAAATGTGACATCTCTACTGATCTCGATCAACTTTTGGCCTCGAATGTAGATTCTGTAGGCTTTTGATGTCTCACTATAACCTACAAATATCCCCTTCTTGCTAGAAGGCTCCAACTTTGTTCTCTTGTCCTTTGGTACATGAACATACACTGGACATCCAAAAATCCTCAAATGACTTACTTCTGGTTTTACTCCTGTGAATGCTTCTTCGGAGTCATATTCTCCAAGATTCGGTGAGGGCTTCTATTCTGAACATAGACAGCTGTCCTGGATGCTTCAGCCCAAAGGAAGGTTTGCGGATCTTGGTCATGAATCATGGCTTTGGCTGCTTCCACAATAAATCTGTCCTTCCTTTCAGCAACACCATTCTATTGAGGATTATAAGGGACACTAAACTCCCTCTTAATCCCAGCTTCAATGCAAAAGTTACGGAAGTTGCTGGAAGTGTACTCTCCTCTGTTATTGGATCTTAGGACTTTTATTTTCTTCCTAGATAGGTTCTCTACCTGAGCTTTGAATTCCTTGAACCTTTCTAATACCTCCTCAGATTCTTTAGATTTCAAGAAATAAATCCAAGTCTTTCTAGAGTAGTCATCAATAAAAATAATGTAATACAAGAAACCACTCAAAGAAGCAACAGACATTGGACCACATAAATCAGAATGAATAAGATCTAGAATACATTTGGATCTACTTTCTCTACTATGAAATGGACCTTTTGTATTCTTACCCAAAGCGCAGCCTCTGCAAGAACCTTCGTGCTCCTGGTTGAACTTTGGAAGGCCCGTGACCATCTTCTCCATGATAGGTAGAGCTCGAAAGTGAAGGTGAGCCAATCTTCAATGCCAAAGTTCACACAAACTTGAAGAATCATGCACTAGAGCCTGAAGTGGACGAGTGCATAGCCTGTAGAGGCTCTCATGTCTAACTCCAATTACTCGAGCAATATTGAAATTTGAGTTCTTTGTCCACACAAGAACTTTGCCTTTTGAGAATGCAACTCGGTACCCCCTATCTTCCAAGGCTGAAATGGAAACAAGGTTTCGCTTGATGCCTGGAACAAATAGAACATCACTCAACTGTAGGGAAATGCTGGTATCCAAGTGCAGAGTGGAGGTCCCAATTCCTTTCATAGAGTACCTAGCATCATCTCCGATAATGACTTGTTCACTAGAGTCTCTCTCTACCAAATTTGTTAGATGCTCCCTAAATCCGGTGTTGTGGCAAGAGGCACCACTATCAATCAACCAAGTGTTGGTGTCAGTAGTTACATTGCTTGACAATGCCGAATAGAATAAGTATTTACATGAATCCTTCTACGGGGAGACTTCATCAACATCTGCAATGGTAGCCTACTGTTTAGGCCTGGTTGGACAATCCTTTGCATAGTGACCATACTTGTCACATCTAAAACATTGGACTTTGGAGAGGTCCCTCTTCTTCTTGAATGCGGGAGCACCATCAACTCCTTTATCTCTATTCCTCTTGAAATAACCTTTCTTTCCATCTTTCCCTTTCTTCTTCGAGGATTGAGAGGCGAGAATATGAATGTCTTCATTACTGGAGCTTTGACCAATACCTCTTGCAGCCAACCTCAACTCTTCTTGAATGCAACTCGCCCTCAACCGATCAAACTTGGGAAGTTTAGATCTCATGCTGATTCCTTGAATGTAAGACTCCCAAGATGAAGGAAGACCATTAAGAGCAAGCATGGTCAAGTCCTTGTCATCAACCACATGACCAATAGTAGAGAGCTGATCTCTCAATTCGGAAATCTTCATGAAGTAAGCAATAACAGATTCTCCTTTTGCCATCTTAACATGATGGAGTTGTTGCTTCAGTGCAAGTGCCTGACTTGTGTTGTTGATTTCGTACATCTCCTCCAAAGTTCTAAACATCTCTCTTGCCGTCTTCAACTTGGAGACAATAGGAACAATATGATCCTTCACAGAATCAACTAACATCTTCTTTGCCTTAATGTCTGTCTTCTTCCATTGAACCTTCTCTTCCTCATCCGTAGGCTCGGGGACTTTGCTCTCCATGAACTCTGCCAATTCATTTTCCTCCAAGGTGAGCATAATTCTGAATCTCCAAGATGTGAAATTTGATGCTCCCTCAAGTCTATCCTCAATCTTGAGACCATTCACCATCTTGACGAAGAGATAGAAGTAATCAACGATGAGAAAGAGAATAAAGAGTATCGCTGCAATACTAAATCTGATCAAGATCTTCTTCAAATCCGCTCTGATACCATGTTAGTTTTTATGATCAGATTAGAGCACAAAAATTTAATTTAAAATCAACACAATAACACAGCAGATACCTTGGGAAAACCCTCCACTTGAGGGAGAAAAACCCAGCAACAATATATCACTTATATATTGAATCACAACAATAATTGTCTCCGTTATAAGAGGCCAATATGAAGGCCAAATATAAGCCCCACGATCTGATGCAACACAGATACAAACATATGTAACTTGCAGATTATAAACTCAGCCTTCAATCTGCTCTTCTACAGAATATCGATTTGCTCTTCCTCTTCTTAATTCACACTTGAGAATAATCAAACTATAATGGATATCATGAAACTGAATGAATGAACAATGAATGATCATCAAGCATATATACAATGTGATGGGGAGAGGACGTGACCCTTCAAAACAAGTCAACCACCATAGAAGAATACATCCCTTCATTAAATCGCGTCCCAATGAAGGAGTATGTCCCTTGAAAATCGCGTCCAAGGAAAATGTCAGCCTTCTCAATTAGTAAATAAAACATTATTTAGAAATGGATGTGCCTCTTCATCCAATTGTTATCTTCATAAATTAAATAGCTATTGACTATAATTTAATTTATCATGTAAGAGGATCGACTGGAATGATACACCTGATGCTGCTATGAACATCAACACAAACCAACCGCCACCAATTCCTTGTGAGCGACCAGTGCCATGCCTTTCAAATCCAACAGGAAAGGGTAGTATTTTATCACCTCTCCTGGCACGTAGAGCAAACACGTATCTTGTGGCTTGGGAATTCCCATACCAGGAGAAGCTGTATATAGTGTAGCCTCCAACCCCACCAGCAGATCCACGTAGAAGAGTTTTTTTAACAGTGCCTCGGCCTCTCTTTTACCTAGCCTTATTTCTAAGACCAACGCTAGGAACTGAGAGGTTATATCAGTATCGACCCTGTGAAACTCATCGTCCTCCAAATAACTCTTCCCCAGAATCATCTTTACTGCGACCAGAATGAGAGTGTCGTATTTCTTGAGCATTCTTTTGAGGCGCTGGTTCATAATCGTCCCACAAAAGGCCATCTGCCTACCAAATCTCCACAAACGAATTGGAGTAGTCGCTCCAATGCTCATGAGAGTTTCGGAAGACATCTTGACTACGAACTTCAACCTCTCCTCCAAGGTTGAACAACAAAACGAGATTTTCTCAACACCAAACCTTCACCATGCACAAATACAGTAATATTCACCGCGATGAAAGAAATGAGAACCTTTACAAACCATAAATAATACGAAGATGATTGCCGTCATTTCACACCATAATGGCAATGGCAAGTTTTAACCATGCCATGTGTGGTGCTAGCCTGTCACCACCGTCGAAGCGCTAGATAGCATGTATGGAAAGAATCAACAAATCCCAAAGTGGCTAAAACATGACATCCCAAAAACCCAAATGCGTGCTTTGTAAATCGCTTGACACTATCATTATTGCGGAGATATTACGGATGGATTTAGTAACTTCTGATGCCTGCCACAACAACTTCGCCAACCCCACACTGTCCGACCAAGTTGGCACCACTTGAGATGGCGAACAAGGATTGCCAGGTAATCATGCCAAGTGTAACCACAGACATTAGGACATAATAACCCGGCCACAATAACCCTAGACACAATAACCCCGTCATAGTAACCCAAGGACAAAATAACCCAGGGTCATAATAACCCATGGACATAATAACCCATGGTCAAAATAACCCATGGACAGAATAACTCATGTAATTTATAAATTTTGTTTTTCTTTCTCTATATTCTTACGGGGATATTTTGTCCATGGGTTATTCTGACCACGAGTTATTTTGGCTTGGGTTATTATGACCTTGGGTTATTTTGTCCTTGGGTTATTGTGACCGGGTTATTCTGTCGAGGGTTATTTTGGCTGGGTTATTATGTCCTGTAACTGACAGAGCCCTAATCAAATTATTTTTCCAACTAAAGTGTGTCTAGGATTTAGGCCTATCACCACCTTGCTGACCAAGGAGTCTGCAATTTTATTTATATTTGTTGTGCATAACTTATCTCTGTTGAAGTGATGTAGCTCATTAAACATTTGATATCATTTATAATTTTGTGTGCTTGCAATGTCATTTGATGAAATTAATGACAGAAACAAATTCCCCGCATATCTTTAGACACTTCATATCTCTGTTTGCGTACAGTGTTCCTATGGTATTGTTTGTGGCGGCGCTGGCTCCCATTCCCAGTTGGAAACACTTGACTTCAACATTACTACCATATAAAATTCCTCTTGCATGTACAGGGCCAGAATTTCTGTGAAAGCACCATTGAAACCCAGCGAATTAAAATCTTCTATATTTATGTTTGAGTCAGAATGCAATTTATCATGTGAAATTTGTTGGAAACTGTTGGCTAACAAATTTTAGTCTCAGCTCAAAGCTTTGCTGATAAATCCCGATTAGAATGGAGATGCTTTAATTCATTTAAAAAAAATTCTTTATAAATTTTGAATTTTAAATTTAAACCTCCACCTGAAGATTGATGTGGCTTAATGGTATATGTTGGAATGCCATTTTTTTCTAGCTTGTTAAATTTTCTTAGCACAGTTAACATATTTAAAGGGCTCTCATTAATTTTTTTTTATCCAATCATGATTGCAGATGTCATCCATGCTAGTTTTCAGACCATGGCAAACAGATTCTGCACTCAGAAAATTCTGTCCTAAAACTAGGTAGCTTAAAACACAAGAACTTTATCAAAACAATAATCTACAACACATACTACTGAAAATATGAACAGTAGATACACAGTATCAAACTCTCTGGTCTGCAACTGTCTTCTCATTGAAGCTGAAATGAAATACACTGCACTGTAATGAAATTTTAAAAAAGAGATCCTATATGCACTATGATTAAACTTAGAACATGTGCCCTTTAAATAGACAGTTGCACCATGAATCTAAGAGAAACTAGATGAGGTGTTAAGTAAAGCTCCAACTTAAGTTTACAATTCATTGAAGCAACACTAAGTTTGACTGAACAATCAACTAGTCTGATTAATCAATCAAACTAGTCTAAGAACAAATAACTCCTAATCAAAGTAGTTGAGACTAAGTTATATCCACAAATCACTTAGTCTCAAGTAGTTAACTGGGCCCTAATCTTAAAGAAGAGTCCCTTTATAGCTGGGACTTATTCTCCTATATTACTATGTTCTCTTGAAGCTGATCTCTCTGTTGTGCACAGTTTTGGACCTGGTGCTTTCACTGTTGTGCATCACTGTGAGAACACCTACTGAGCAACTCAAAGTGAAACCACTTTGGAAAAATCCCTAAAATCATTAAATTTCAAGGATTCTTTTTCTTCATTATACATGTTCTCAGCTATTTTGTTGCCAGAGCATCCTGATTTCTTCACAGCTAGTGAGCATTTGGTCATGGTTTTTTCATCTTCTTGGAGACAAACACCTTCAAAAACACCACTTTTCCTCAGATTCAATACCACTTAGTTACTATGAGAAAATTTGGCAAACAAACCTGAGAAGGACAATGGTCATTTCAGAATATTTGGCCAACACACTCGAGAGGGATTGTGGCAAGGATGATTGCTATATGAGCTAGCCATCATGTGGATGGGGACATCATTAAATATGAGTTAGAAGTACTTGAATGGTGGCATAATTGATATATGAGCCTTCAGTCACATAGATGATGCCCTAATTGTGTATGAGCTAGCAGCCCACGAGAAATGGTAGTAGGATGAATTAAAAGTCCACCAAGGAATAGCAGCAAGTACTGAGTGCTATATCAGTTTAAAATGGATGAAATAAACCATGGAATGCATTTGAATCACTTCCATTACAGTCTTGTTTGTGGCTAATTGAAGAAGATGGAGTTGGCTGGATTCCAAATTAGTGATATCTCCTAGTGATCTAGGAGGATATGACATTTTGATCATCATGCAGTAGAAAGGTGGATCTCCAGCCAACATGCTGTCCTTGGCATAAGCTTCAAGGCATTTTCAAGCACATGCAGTCAACTTGCGAAATCCTAACTTGTCTTAACTTTTTTCATAACATTGACCATGTCAACACTATTTTGGAAAGCTTTTTTGCAGAGTTTCTTGAAAATAACAAAATAGAGGATACAAAGTGTTCTAAGGGAAATGGTTGCATTTATTGCAAGTTACCATGATGTACCTTAATTTCCTACATATTTATATTAATATATTATAGCAAAGGTTACTCGGGGACGTGTCCCATACCCCAAAACCCCCTGTCCCCGTCCCCTGCCGTCCCGGGGACGGGGGGACGCAAAGGGGACGTCCCCCTGCCGTCCCCAAAAATGCAAAATCCAGCGGAAACGCTAGGAAATGTTTCCTTCACTTTGGGGACATTTCCCTGTCCCCAATACGGATTGGGGACAGATTGGGGACGTTTCCCCATCCCCTATACGGATTGGGGATGGATTGGGGACGGTTCCCTGTACCGGGGACGGCAAGCAGGCTGCAAGTCAAAATATATTAAAAAACAATTAAAAAATGATTTAAAGTCTGAAAAAGACTAAATATTAAATCTTTTAGTTCCACTCTTGCCAGAGGATGATAGTGACTCAGATAGTTCTGAGTCTTTGGATATTCATAGCCCGAATGAGGCTTAATTTCATAGATTGTTGTATTTAATATTTTGATTTTCATGTTTGAACTTTGAGACTTTTGGATACATGTTTGAGACATTTGGATATTTCATATTGATAGACCATGGTTTTATTATGTTTGATACTGCTATGATAAATTTTATAATGCTTTAATGACATTTCTTATGTTGTTATAGTACTACTCTCGCAATTTACTTACATATTGATATTGTTGTTATCAATTATTAATTTATTGACATATCTATCTCTCTTTCCCTCTCTCTCTCTCTCTAATATATTAATAAATTTTGAAAAAATCATATATATATATGTATTTTGTATGTTGCCGTCCCCTGCCGTCCCCTAAAAGTTGCCCCTTAGGAAACGTCTCGGAAATGCATCCCTTGCCGTCCCCCCATCCCCGTCCCCGACAGGCCGTGGAACATAGATTATAGCCATTCCTAGAATGGGCATTGGTAGAAGTGCAACATGTAGACATGCATAGGCATATAATTCTTGTGCATACGTTTGACCTTTTGGACGTTTGTAGAAAACTTCGCATACTACAATCTATGTTGTCGGTTTTGGTTCAAATTCTAGTTCAGGTTTGCGGATTTAGTTTGTGAATGGGTGAGCCCACAATAATGAGTCTCACGTCTAGGACATCCTGATTTTTGCTTGAAATCACATCTTTTTAAATTTTTTTAATGATTTAAGCCTTGAGGGGTTCCATCTCAATGGTTTTAATTGAAGAGGGTTAGATAATATCCTCTTAGAGCAAACCCCCTTGAATAGAACCCCTCTAATCTTAAATCATATCCATAATGGAGTCTCTTTCGCACCTATCAAAATGCTAGCAAAAAACCACTTTTTCTTTACCTTTTGAAGGATCAAATAAAGTAATTTAGAAATTATGTTTTGTAAGTATGTAGCCCTTGAATAGAACCTCTCTAGTCTTAAATCATATCCATAATGGAGTCTCCTTCACACCTATCAAAATGCTAACAAAAAACCACTTTTTCTTTACCTTTTGAATGATCAAATAAAGTAATTTAGAAATTATGTTTTGTAAGTATGTAGCCCTTATTATAAGCTTTCCAAAAAGTATAATTTTGAATATTTTTAATTTTATTTTTTATTTCTTGTGAATTTAGGTTTTCACCAAACATCAAGGTATTTGTTTCACATGCAAAAAAATAGAGAAAAAAATTCTAAAAAAATATTTGTGCCTTAGTTATTGATGTCCTTCTTTCAAAAAAAATATAAAATCAATTTTGATACATACAAAACAAGTTGTGTTACGACATACACCTATGTCCAAATTATAATTACTCTAACTTCAAAAATTAATTAAAAAAGTATGCAACAAAAAATTATGAAAAAATATCCACGCACTAGATATTTATGTTGCAAATCTATATTTTAAAAATTATAATTTTTTTTTTTCTATAAAAAAAGTTGAAAACACACTAATGATCTTAAGAAACATTTCTTTTGGACAAATTTCAGGCAAGCTAACGAACAAGAAGCATGAAATGTATACTCCTTTGCCAATATTGAACAAGCTTTAGGAATCAATTTCTATTGGTTTCCTTTCATTTTTACCCACTTATAGGTATGTTGTGTCTATAGTAGTTTATAGATTCACAAAGACAACAATTCTCGTGTCATGTAAAACTAAAAATAATATCTTAGCAGTTGAAACAACTCAGTTGCCTTGTTAGAGTGAATGGGATAACTATGGGTTACCATTCACCATCATATCTAATGGACAAGATTCTACAGAAATTTTTGGAAAGGACAAAATTAATTGACCAAATCCATTGAAATCTATTCACTGACTGATGGATAAACAAAACCAGTAAGCAGGACATTGTGCATCTTCTGTGCAATTCCATGGAGCATCACACTTGGGATGAAAGTCTTACTTTTATTTAACACACTTATAATCTATGTGGCAGGATGTAATGTCCCCAATTCTGAGCTAAGTAATGATTTTCATTTTTGAGCGTCATTTGAAATCTTTGGTCATTGGAGAAGTTTGCCAAGGTAACCGATTTGATCCTAAGAGTGATTTTGGCCAAAAAGATTAATATTTTGAGGAGTTGCTTTTGGAGTTTTAAAAGGGGAATTATCCTTAATAGAAAATAAAATATAATGTTGATTATATATTATTGCTATTCCATGTTCCACTTGCAAGTCAAAACAAACAAGGAGGAGAGTTTTAAAACAGATAAAATATTATTATCTTCCTTAGTTGGTCGGCCCACTTGAAATCAGATTTGATTTGCTTCAGAATCAAATTCTCTCTCTTAGGGCGGTTTAAGAAGGCATAAAATATTTTAATATTTAAGATCAAATCAGATTCTTTTCTAAGTCAGCTTGGTCAAGGGTGGTCTAGTGCCTTAATGGAGAAGGCATTGAATATTTTAATATTTTAATAAGATAAAATCAGATCCTTTGGATAAGGGCGGCTTAGATGCCATAATGATGAAGTCATTGAATATTTTAATAAAAACAAGTCAGATTCTCCTTCTATGGTGGTTTGGACTAGGAGCCTTATTTAAGAAGGCATTGAAGGCTGTGAGAGCATTATGTTGGATTGATATTTTGAAAAAACATTGTGAAGAGAGTCTTCTCTTGGCTGAAAGTGAATTTCAGTCGATTCAAGGTGGTGTTCCCTTGAAATATTTGTGGTTTGGTGATGGTCCCATTCCACTATGAGAGGTGAATTTGCATGGAGTTCATCATAGAGCTTAATTGACAAGTTTCTGAGGAGTTAGGACTTTAAAGCTAGGGTTTGAAGACTTGTTTATTGCAGGTGCAAGGAAGAATAAGGTGGTTTGGATTGCATTTGGTGTGTAGGAACAAGTTGCTCCATTTTTGGCGTATTGGGTCTTCATTTTTGAGGAGTTTTGCATTGTGGGTTGGCTGGAAATCCATATCAGATTATCACAGGTTGCTGGAAATCAAGTTTCAGACTTGACTTCAACCATATTTCAGCTCTTTTCAAGCATAGGAGGCAAGCTGGGCTAATTCACTACCTTTTTGAGCTAGGTGATTCCAAGTTTTGAGCTATTTTTTCAATATTTGGTGAGCTCCAGCATCTCTGGTCATCTACAGTCAAGTACAGATTGCATACCTGCTGTTACAGAGTTTTTTACCAGTCATATCAGACCAGCAACAGTGCTGCAACAGTTTAATTTCAATCAAGGATTGAAGGGTAGTTCATCAAGACTACCTAGGGTTTCATTCTTCAATCACTTGGCTAGGGTTTGGTATATATTTTGGCTATTTTGCATGTAATATGTGATCTGATTTTCTAAATCAGACTATCTGATTGTAAGCTTCAATCAATCCTCTATTTGTAATCAGATTGATCATTCAATAAGAAGCCATCATCATTTTCTAGGTATGTCATTCTCATGTTTTGATTGATTTGGTTATAGCTTCATCATTTGGTATTCTGTTTCATGTTATATTTGAATCTTTCTATCTACATCAAAATATTAAGCCAACAAGGAGAAAAATATTTGTTGAGATAAGGTAGGCTTCTTACATAGGATTCGGTGAATTTGATGTATTAAGTTCGAAATTCAGCGAATTCCAATAAAATCTAAAATATTTGTTGTAATTCGTCATAAAGTTCGTATGGAACAAGGCTAGGGTTTTGTAAATTAAAATAATTTCGACTGTTTGATATAACATAATAGGAGAGGCGAGAATCCCTAGCATAAATGAAGGTGAGAATCTTGTGCATAGATGAATAAACCTAAACTAACAATGAAAACTCCCGATAGATGAGGTCCTCAATATCCTTCATTCTCCTCTCTCGTATTGGTAGGTGTAGTCTCAAGTCGTGTATACAAAAATCATGGATTGAAATGGAAGACCACTCTTCAATAGGAAAATCTCTTTCGCTACAACGTGCGCCCTTGCACTGCATCGCTGAAAAATAGCCTTAATCGGGACTCAAAATGCCCTCATAAATTGTCGAGAAATCTTTTAAATTTAGAGGAAGACAAACGACTTTTAATCGGGACTTATCGTCTTCTTTACCGTTGAGAATATTGTTGGTGTTTCAATTAGCACCTCTGGAGTGCTTATTGGAAACAAACAACTATTGCAAGTGTTTTAGTAACTGCTCCTTCAGATTATAGAGAGGAAGATCCCTCTTTGTTGATGTTATGCGTAAAAAAGTATAGTAAACTAAGGTTCCTATCTTTTTTACTCAGCGGCAGGACACAAGGGTGCATAAACACAATGCGCCGTAGCTAAGGTTTTCTCTGGTTTCTGCAGATCTTAACTACAACTAAACTAGCTTTTAATCTATCCTATCTCCCCAAGATAAACAGAGCATGAGGGCATAGGAGCGGGAATGAATGGTTGGATTACTTGGTCTGACCGTCTCGCTAGAATGAGTCCAAGGCTTTGAACTCTTTGATCTATGTTGGAATAAGGCTTTATGCAAGCAAACACTCTTTTACGGTAAGATGGATCTCAAACTTGCCAAGGAGGAGGAACCCTTGTTTGACGTATAGGTTGGGAAGTGACTCACTAGAAACAACAAAGTACGATGCCTTGGCCAATAGGATTCTTGAGGAGGTGACGACACCTGTCCAAAGTGTAGGCTGAAAGACAATTCATTAAACAACATCAAACGATAACTGTTAACAACAAAATATCCAAGGAGGAGGAACCCCTGTCCAAGGAGGAGATTGAAACAGCAAGTTATAAACACAAGACATTGAAACAACTCAAATCTTTAGATCAAACTGCATACACCTTTTGATTTCCTTCTTCAAGCTTTCACAACAAATTACAAAGAATTGGGACATGCAAAGGTACGAAATCATACACAATTGCTTATCAAACCAATTTTAACTCTCATCCAAGAGTGAACAAATAAGCACTTTCAAATTTGTTGGCAACAACGACACAGTAATTTTGCGTTGTAAATAAAGGTTAACAAATAATGAGCCCGAGGCTCTTATTTATAGAACTCAAAGGAGTAGGCAACCCTAAAATCTCCTTGAGTTAACAATCAATTCTTGCCAATCAGCAAGATTTATTCCTATGTCTAAAAGTAGGTGAGCAAACAGTTAACTGGAAATCTACTTCAGTTAACTGAAACTAGACAAAGAGTCAACTGGAAGTCTACTTCGGTTGACTGAAACTAAACTAAAAGTGAACTTAATTACAAAATGTCTCTCCAAAATAGACATCCACATTTAGTGGAGATCTGAGATCCACAATTCATGGAAGTCAAAACAGACATCCTCAATTAGGGGGATTTGACATGCATGATCTGTGGGACATGGAGTTAACTTGGAAAGGGGCATCAAGTTAACTTCAGTCACCATTAATGCTATTCTGGAGGGTAGGACGTCGTAGGTGGGTGTTTTACACCTCACCACCTCCAGTCAACAGTTCTTATATCCAGTTGTTGACTTTTTCTGCCTCTCACAATCTGCTTTTGATATTTGATCTTCTTTGCAACTGCGTCATCCAACTTTGTTGACATGGAATGTGGAAGGTAGTGTGGTAGTAACCGTTGGCGGCTCTGTGTTTGGAATGACTACTTTCCGCATTTGGCTATCTGTTGAATGGTGATGTCATTTATGCCTTCCAAGACGTCCAACTTGACTACGGGCTTCACTTGATGCATGTCCGTGTCGAGTGTTTTCAGAAAGTCGTGAAGTAGGACCATTTTGATCTTAATTTCAACTTGAGAGTACTGTATTATGAAAAACTCAACTGTTGATTGTAAACACGGATATGTTACAGACAACTTTTTCTGCAACTGCTAAAAATAGCCTGTTGAGGGGTAATTTTTATGAAAAAAATCTGAGACGTGGGTTTTACTTAGAATAATTTTTTGAATGGACCCAAAACGTCAGAAATCCCAAAATATCACCTTTCCTCGTACATGCAAGAGCCCTTGGGGGTAGAGGTTTTAGAGGCAGCAAAGGCTTATTTTTCCCAGTTGAACAAACCCAGTTTGTCTGATTTTTTGAAATTGTGACTTTTTTCGGAAACCCTAAAAAATAGTGGCAGCAGGGCAACTTTTTTTGGTAAAATATGGCACGTGGGTTTTGTTGAATATGCTGTGCAGATCATACCCAAAAGACCAAATCTGTGAATATCTGCCGTTTTCTTGGACATGCAAGAAGATCCAAGACAAGAAAAGGGGAAAAAGACGAGAAGAAGATTGGAAGTTATCAACTATCTTTTTGGAAAAATTATGCTTTTGATGCAACCTTTGATAAATTGTCCTTCTATGCAACTGATCTTCAAAAATATGAAGAACGATGAAAACCCCTCTGTCAGATCTTGAAAAGACGTCTTGGAGAAGAAAATGCTGTTCTTGGCTTCAACTTGCAAAGAAAGATAATGAAATATGACGCTTAGGCTTGATGTATAATGATTCAAGTTTGAATGTATCAAGTTTGGGCACCAACTCATGATTGAGGAGTGATTTGGCTTGATCTAGAGTTCTAAAAACTGATTTCCATTGATTGTGGGACGCTTTAGACATGAAAGCCTTCAAAATCTCTAACTGAAGTCAACAGATCTTGCTTTGACTTTCTAGGCGTCCTTTTTGAGAGTTGAAGATATTTTCACTCTTTTTTCATGTTGAAGTGCCTCTATTCGATCCTCGCTCCCGGTTGTTCAGTTGATCCTGAGCTGTTGTTGATAGACTCGTTGTCGAGATGGAACAATTTTGAAGAGGTATGCTTGGGAGCTGCAAAGCCAGAAACTTGAATTTGAGGCCTTAATTTCAAGTGCACCTTTTCCCAGCAGGGGCGCTTTTAGCCTCAAACTTAGTCAATTTCTTGACTGTTCTTTAATTTCACCATTTAGACCCTTTGTGCTCTGATTTGAGATCATTGCTGATTGATAAGTCTGATGACCTTGTTGAAATGTGGGATGGATAACCAACTTAGTCTTGGAAAGGATGACTGGTTTCACAGCTCCTAAAAGTCTGTTTGAGTCCTTCAAAAGCTTGGGTGCCCCTGGCCAGCAGGGGCGCCTTTGGCTTTTGGCCAGGGGCGCCTTTGGCTTTTTGACTTGTGATTTTTAATGTTGCAAACCTTCAAGACTAATCCCAGTTTGATCTCTGTTGTCAGGTGTCTGATTTATCTATTGTCTTCGTTGATGGTGTCGTTGAGATTGATCGAAACAAAGGAGGTCATGTTGGAGGTCACTAAGCTTTCAGACAACATCTGATTGCCTAGAAAGATGGGCGCCTATTTCCAACAAGGGCTCTTTTCCTTAACACTTAGCCATTTCTTCATTTTTTTTTTCTTCCTTTGCTTTCAGGTACTTTTTGCTTGATCTTCGTCTATGGATGCATGATAGGTCCTGTGATTGTGCAATTGGATTGAACGTGAAGTTGAGAAGATGTTGGACAGATGCTTTGAAGAAAGCAGTTGTTGAAAACTTCAATAGGTGGCTCCAAATGAGGGGTGCCCCTGGCCAATAGGGGCTCTTTTGCTTTGATGTTCATTGATTTACCCTTCGTTTCACATGCTCAGATGATCAACAACTACCGTTGTTTGATGTGTCTCATAGACTAGTGAACAGGTTCGTTGCAAAGCTAAGCTGACGTCAAAGAGATCACCTGAAGAAAGCTTGCTCAAAAACTGACATCTGGATGGTCTTCTGCTTGGGCACCCTTGGTTAGCAGGGGCTCTTTTTTCATGTTTTGACTACCATTTTTGATGACTTTTGCTTTCAACACCTTTTGCCTCTGCCTTAGTTTGACGGCGTTTGATGGATCTGTTGGATTTGCTTGACTATCCGTTGTAAAACTGGCAAAATCACGAAGGAGATGACTGTCTAGGCAAGACTTGATGACTGCCTTTGATCTCTTGAACTCATGGGCGCCCTTGGTCAATAGGGGCTCTTTTGACTGCAACTTCATCATTTGCTTTGAAAAACTTCATCTCTTTGCGCTTGATGTTCGCTGTGCATCGTGACTGATTTGAGCATTGTCGTTGATGACGCGGACCCGTGCATCTTAGCAACCACCTTCATCATGCTGCGTGTATGGGTGTTGGAAAAATGATCAAGGCATTTGACTGCACAACCTCCTTTTGGTAGCAAGGCGTGCATTATCCGAACTTAGTCAATTTTCAACATTTTTCACTTTTGAAAATCCCCTCTGTTGCAGAGCATCTTTTCGAGCATTTTTGCCATGGTTTCTGCATTGGAGCTTTCAAGACTTAGATTTCGCCACTTGGTACTGGCCATTCTGCCATTAATGGCTGTGGAGGTCTCAACTTTCTTCCTAAAAATGAAAATAGACCACCAGAGTAAAACAAACTTTTTGGTGATTTTGACTTGACCAGTGTGATCGTGAAGCCAATTTATCCTATCAAAATCATTTTCAACTAATTTCGGAAAGGTCCTATTTTTAGGGGGTTTCCTAAAAACAAGGGTGAGGCTTAGATTTCGCCACCTGGTACTGGCCATTCTGCCATTAATGGCTGTGGAGGTCTCAACTTTCTTCCTGAAAATGAAAATAGACCCACCAGAGTAAAACAAACTTTTTGGTGATTTTGACTTGACCAGTGTGATCGTGAAGCCAATTTATCCTATCAAAATCATTTTCAATTAATTTTGGAAAGGTCCTATTTTTAGGGGGTTTCCTAAAAACAAGGGTTTGAAACCCTAATTTTCAAATTTTTAGAAATTTGCAATCATCTTCCTTGACACAAACCCACAAAAACCCTATGTTTGGTTTGACCTAAAACATACTAACAATTTTACATGTTTTAGCTCAATTTAAGCAAAATGTTGAAAATTTATTTTGGGTACAACAAATATAAAGCCAACACTTTGATTCTTTAATTTCTATGTAGAGGGATTAAACACAAATAGGTTAATATTTAATAAATTAGTATTTAAATTATAATTTATTATTATTTAATATATAAAATTTAACATATTTAATATTTCTATATTGATAAATTAAATTTAAAATTTTGAACACATTTATATTATAATCTTTTTATAAATTTATTATAATGTATTCAAAATCTAACATAATATTATTTTATTTTTAATAATTATAATTTAATAAATGCAAAATATTTATATTAATTTTTAAATTTAATATAATAATATTTTATTTTAATAAACAATAAATTTGATCATTTTATTTCAAATCTATTTAGCAATGTAAGTTATTTTGATAATTTAATGAATTTATTATTTAGATGTTTTTTAAAATTCAAATTTATATAAGGCAAATTTAATGCCGATTTTTTTTTTGGACTTTTTACCCTTGCTGAATTTCATCCGAATTTTATTGTTGCCGAATTCAAACTCAAATTCGTACCTTGTGACTTAGCTTATAATAGATCTTTGCACTACTCTATTCAATACATCCTTTTTTAGGTTTTCTTGGGTTTCTGAGCATTAACACTCATCAATGTAGCAAATCTTGTGCCATAGTCGACAACAATAAGTCCTTTTGATCAAAAGAGAGTTGCAAATGCTTACAAATTTGCTGAGCATTTCTAGCAGCAAATGCAAATGATTTTGCAAAGAAGTTCAATGCTAAATAGTGCCATGATCAATGTTAAGTGTCACACACTTTCAATGGTAGTGATAGAAAATGTCTTTATTTACATAAGGAAGGGATCACTGGATCTTACAACAATATCTACCCTCTTTGGTTTGGATCATATCTTGGTCCACCTGCAATTTTAATTGTATTACCCATGTTCAATGCATATTTCTTTCACCATTACTTTCTACCTTTGATGGATACACCAAAGGTTGCATAAAAGCTTCGACTAGCCAAGAGAAATTTTGACTGCAGCATGATGCAAAAGCAAATCAATTCATTGACATTAGAGTCAAATTCACAAGTAACCAAGAGATTCCTATTTACTAGATTATTAGAGAAGGTCAAGCTCCTCCTTTAGGGAAAGGGTTCATAGAAGCTCAAATTGCCAACAACTTTCCATATCTTCTACACTTACCACGATGGTGACCATTGCTTCTTAAGGAGAGGTGAGTGATCCATGAGGATTTGGTAGTTGGATCATTTTGTGGTACAAAGATGTTGCTACATGCTACATGTCTTCACCATGAGCTTTGGGACCTTCACAAGCAACATGGTCATAATTCAAACTTCAAAGTACCAACTCTTCTTATTCAACAAAATTTCCTAAAAAATGACAAAAGAGCATACAAACCATTAGAAGGCAAGCATTACTTTTCTTGTAAATGCTATAATACCCCTTTGTCTCCCATTTTAGATTTTCCTATAGACAACAAATTTACTTAGGACTTAATTTCTATGAATTAATCACAAATCCAAATGAAGAATAAAGATATTTTGTATTTGATATAATGAATCAAATTACAAAGAGTAAAGTACAAATATATAGGCCTCTTGGATGCATGAATCGAGGAAGTGAAATGTAGCAAAGTAATGTTTTATATTGTAATGGTCAATTAGCTTTTAGGATAGACTTTAGGAATCTTCTTTAATAAAGTCGTGTTGACTTCAGTTATTTTTCCTATGAGTTGTCATCCTTGTCCTTTGTGGATAAGATACTTGTCATCCTTATCCTCTATGGTTAAGATTTACCTTTTTGCTTTATGAGTTGTCAATCTTATTCTATGCGTTGTTATCGTTATCCTTTGTGGGTAAGATATTTGCCATCCTTATCCTCTATGGATAAGATATTTGTAATCCTATATAAGTATGCTTTTGCTCCTTATTTCTTTATAGATTTTTATGCAATCTTGGTTAACTTTTTGTGTGCTATTTTTGTAATAAAATGTGGTCATGAGTTGAATCTCAATCACTCTCAGTGGGGGAGGGTGAATTAACTTAATTTGATTGAGACAAAGGTGGCAACTAAATATCATCATTCAAGGTTGATAAGGCAATGATGGCACTTGTGTACCTCAAGTTAGCGTGTACATATGTTATTATTAGTTACCTAGGTTATTAAAATAATATTTAGTTATTAATTAATGGTCAGTATCTTGTAAATATTGTAAACTAGTTGTTTAGATTTGTTTCTTTGATTTCTTTCTTCCGCTCTTGTAATCTTTATATGAAGCAAGTTTGCTTCTTTTCAATAAATCGAAGATTTTCAAATCAATTTGTTTCATGTTATTAGAGCAGGAATATTTTCCTGGGGCTATTCGTTATCTTTTTCTCTTTTAGAAATCGTGCAACCTGTTAGTTTTTCGTTTCTCTAGGCGCACTCTCCTAGAAATTGCGTGAAGGCGCATCACTGGCGATTTTTTCCCTCTTTGGCGTGCATTTTCTGCCTATGAAAAACACAATCTTTTGTCTACAAATCGCGCCATTTTTTAAGAAAACTCAGGTTTTGTTTTTAAGAAAAAAATCCCATGATTTCTTTTTGGTAAAAATCATGCGATTCTGGAGCACGATTTTTTGATTGTTTTGATTGCTTTGGCGTGCACGCAGGGGTTCTAAAAATCACGTTTCAAGAATTTTTAGCGCCTGTTTTTTGAACTGGAGATCTGTGACGTTTTTATTTTTTGGTTTGTCCTGAGCCGCGACTGGAAAATTTATGCACGATTTCTGAAGTTTGGTTGCTATCTAGCAAAACCCTACCTTCTTCTTTACTCATGGTTTTTGCATTTTCTGGGAATTTGATTTTTTGTTACTGCTTGGGTTTCTTTATTTTGAGCACTGTTCAAACTCTCTTGGCTGTGCGAACTTCTATTAGGTGTCAAATTCAGTCTTTCACCTACACGTATTTTTCCTGCTTGTAACTTGTGGGGTTTCTGTGCATGTGTCTGCGTTTGGTGCTGTTGAAGTTGAGAAATACAACCTCACAGAACCCAATGAACACCTGCAAGCAAATAACCTGTCACATAGAAGAGATACCAAAAACACAAGAATAGTGCTCTGCTTGCCTGTGAAGCAAAAATGCATAAAACAAGAATTGAATAATTACAAAGAGATTAATCCTTATGAAAGGAGATCAAAACCTAAAAGGAAACCCTAGTGTGCATACTTAATAATTAATAAATAATTAATTATTAATGTGCCTAAGTTTAGCTTAAGTAAAACTAAAGTGATAAGTGACTTAATTAATTAACCAATATGATTAAATTAATTAAGTGAAATAACTTATTACTCTAACATCCCCCCTTAAGATGAACTTAGGAAGTAGCTAAAACACTAAGGAAAGAATGCATGAAAGCAAAGATGGGTCCCGACAACAAGGCCTGATCAGGTACCCATGAACAAATGCAATGCAAACTAAACCAAATGGGGTAAAGGAGAAAACCACGTGGGAACAAAACTCCTCCCCAAAATAGGATGCAAAACACAACTAAGTGATGAAAGATGGAGGACTCCATAAGACCCCCCAAGGACACCATCCATCACAAAGATACATGAAAGAACCCCCCCAGAAGAGAGGAAGAAAGAGACCACATAGCCCCTCCATCATGAAGTAGCTCCAAAAAGACTGAAGAAACCGCATCTCCTGAAAGAAGTGAGAGGGAAGAAGCCTCATGAATGCAATCTCTGAAGGTGAATCAGGTGTAGCCCAAGATGTCTCCACAGAAGCAGGTGTGACCTCAACCAATGAAGAAGTCAAAGTAGGTGAAGACTGAAGAGAAACCTCTAAAGATGAATGATCAACTAGGTCCTGTTGCACTGAAACAGAAGAAACCACATCTGTAGCCATAGAGGTATCAAGTATCAACAACTGCAACAGTAGGTGGAGGAGATCGAATGGATGGCTCAAGAACTGGATCCGAAGTGAGGACACCAATATTCAAGAATCCAAATGTCTCCTGTGAATGATGATTCACACTAGAACTGTGATGAACAGCTGTAGGAACAGAAGCACCATCAGAAGCAAAATCTGCAAAGGAATACAACCTAGATGAGTGATCCACCACCCCAGTAGCAATAACCTCTCTACTCTCCAAGTCTCTGATGATAACGGAATCAGGTGTGAACTCTACAGATCTCCTATTGCCTCCATGTGTGATCTGATAAATGGAAAGAAGGTTGTTCGTCATATGAGGAACACACAAGACATCCTGAAAAGTGTTGTCCCCAAAACTAGTAAGTCCCTTCCCTGTAACACTCATGTATGTATTGTTTCCCATCAAAATAGGAGACATAGTGCAAGGCTCAAAGGAAGTGAACATAGACTGTGAAGATGCCATATGATGAGATGCTCCTGAATCTAGAAGCCATCTCCCTGATCCAAGACCTGAATAAGCACAAAAAACATGTCCTTTCATATCTGATGAAGTATGTAAACCAATTGTGCCCCTGTCATGCTGCTCTGAAGAAGAAGAATGAGGGGAAGGAGATGATGTAGACATCCTAGAAGGCAAATCAATATGATGTTTCTAAAGAAGATGCTTTAGCTCATCAATATCCTTCTTATAGCAACCATGTTCTGTATGCCCTTCCCTCTTGCAATATGCACATGTTACTTTCTCCTTCTTAGATGATTTCCCCTTAAAAGAGGAGGATGAATCTGAGGACTCCTTTTGTTGCTCATGAGATTTGGAATTGTTTCTGTTTCTTGCCTTTTCCTATAGAAGCCTTCTGATCTTTGGGCTCCTGTGACACAATAAGTGCCTATGATGTAGAAGGTTTCAACTTGCCCATGCTAGCCAACTTGGCCTGCTCCTGAGTGAGAGAAGAAGAAAAATCATCAAAGGAAGGCATAGTAAACCTAGTACCAAGAGCATCCCTAGTGGAATAAAAGGTAGATACAAAAACTGAATAATCTGGTCCAAGCTTAGAAAGAATGGACAATATCAATTGAGAGTCTTCCTTCTGAACACCACACTGTGAAAGCTACAATCTGAGAGACTTAAGCTTTGTGAAGAACTCCTGGATGCTATCAAAATCCCTAGGATTTAAGCCAATAAGCTCATTCTCCAACTAAAACCCTCTCATAATATCTTGCTTCCCAAACAAAGACTCCAAAGTAGTCTAGATCTGATGGGGTGTAGTGCAAGATTCAATATGGAAAAGAAGATCAAGAGAAATAGACAAGCATAAAGTACCAAAAGCCTCATCACACCTATTAAACCACTTTCTCTTTTCAGTAGCACATGTAGGTTCAACTTCTGTACCCATGGTCACCTTGTACAACCCTTTGTGCATCAAATGAA
The DNA here is from genome assembly GCA_007258455.2 of Sequoia sempervirens. Classification (NCBI taxonomy): domain Eukaryota; kingdom Viridiplantae; phylum Streptophyta; class Pinopsida; order Cupressales; family Cupressaceae; genus Sequoia; species Sequoia sempervirens. The sequence goes on along the minus strand of VDFB02004156.1, from coordinate 89,448 downwards.
TCTCCATTTGTTTTTTCCAACCAAAGTAGTTGAATGGAGTAAGGGATACAATATTACGTGAATCCATGATGAAAACAACAGTACATACTCTCAATACAATTTTTTTTTTCTCTTTGATCTCAAAACAATACCCTGAATTGCACGTTTCCCAACAAAATAGCCAAGAAAGCAAACGCTGAGATCTGACAAAAAATTAGATACCTGGTAAATTTTTTGGAAAAATCAGGTTTGAGATCTGTGTAGAGGGCAGAGTCAGCTTTCTGATGCCGCGAGAATGGCGAAAAACGGAGTTTGGAGTCAAAAGTTATGCCTCCCGGACTGAAAACAGCTACTTCTGACTTCAAGGGCCGAAAAAAGCATCAAAAAGGAAAAACCAGAAAATCAAATCTGCACCATTGGATAGTGCCCGAAACCAGCTTTCCGATGATATCTCGTTTTTGAAAATTTGAGTTCGTATGCAAAAGTTATGGCCAAAATACCAAAACTGCTCCAAAAGGGTTTGGGGGTTAAGCTTGGCAGTTTGGCTAGCTGCTAGCATTAACTGCTAGTGGTTAACTAACGGCGGCGCCCTGCATCACTGGTTTTTTAATTATTTTTCTTGGATTGCGTGCCGTGCCAGGCTGTACGACCCAGAAATGGAAAAAATTGCCTCCCGGAGTCATTTTGTTCGATTTCGACGATTTGATAGTCGATTTTGGGGTTTTTGGGCGCTCTAAACGCGATGGTGAGGTCCGTTTGGGCTCAAAACGCTCCAAAATTGTAGGCACGCTATGGATTTGGAAACCTTCATAAACTTGAAACCCTCGCAGATCTGACGCTGTGAATCCAAATTTGATGAAACAAAGGTCAATCTTGACTGATTCGAGTGTTCTGGACGCAATGGTGAGGTCCAATTTGACTCAAGATGCACAAAAATGTCACTTTCAAGACGTGATCCCTCAAAAAATGAACAGGAAGTGGCAGATCTAAAGTTCTGATACCATGTTGAAGTTGAGAAATACAACCTCACAAAACCCAGTGAACACCTGCAAGCAAATAACCTGTCACATAGAAGAGATACCAAAAACACAAGAATAGTGCTCTGCTTGCCCGTGAAACAAAAATGCATAAAACAAGAATTGAATAATGACAAAGAGATCAATCCTTATGAAAGGAGATCAAAACCTAAAAGGAAACCCTAGTGTGCACACTTAGTAATTAATAAATAATTAATTATTAATGTGCCTAAGTTTAGCTTAAGTAAAACTAAAGTGATAAGTGACTTAATTAATTAACCAATATGATTAAATTAATTAAGTGAAATAACTTATTACTCTAACAGGTGCGACCTCGGGTTTTGTGCCATTTTTATTCTGATAGATTTCTGAGTTGAGGTGTTTAATACCTTTTTTTTTCCTGTCAGTTTTTGTCTGTGCAAAATGGCCTCTTTGTCGCACATTATGCTGGAAGGCAGTCAAAAGTTTAATGACCACAACTACAACACCTGGAAGCAACGCATGGTGACCATTTTTGAATATCTCTGCCTTGACCAAATTATTCTGGGCAAAAAGACTTGACTTGCATCGGGAGATAAAGATCAAGAAAAGTTTGGTGAGCAAAATCGTGAAGCTGTGATGCTCATTAAACTGTCTGTCAATGATGACCAGCTACCTCAAGTACTGTTTGGAAAATTAGCGAAAGAAATTTGGGATCTTTTGAAAGATCTTCATGAAACATTTGACAAGAGCCGTGCGTTCTTTTTGAAGAACATGCTGTTTTCCATCATGATGGATGAGAAGACAACTTTGTGGGTGCACTTGACAAAAATCAAGGACATCTGTTATCAGCTAGACGCTATTGGTCGGAAAATGGAGGAAGAAGATATGGTAGTCATCACTTTGAAAGGTCTACCAAAATCTTATGAGCACTTTATTGAGACTCAACATTACTTCAGCTAATGTTGATTTGAAGTTTTTAGATCTTTGCACCATATTTCTGCAACAGGATTGTTGGAAACAACAGTTCGGTAGCGGTGCTAGTTAGAACTCCACAAAGTAGGCATACCTGCCAAGATTGTTTAGAAGAATAGAGGCAAAAATCAGCCTTCTCAGCAGACCAATTAAGCGCAATCCCATGATTCTTCCAAGAAGAATGTTCAGTGTGACTATTGTCATAAGTATGGTCACATGAAGAAAGATTCTCGGAAACGCTTGGCTTCTAAACAGAACAAGCAAGGAGAGTCTAAACCCAAAGCCCATGTTGCAGAACACATTGAGCAGAAGGAGTTTGTGTTCTATGCTTTTATGGCCAAGAGTCCAGCAGATCCTGTGAAATCTTTGGCCTGGTATATTGATTTAGGTGCTTCTTGACATTTCACTCATCGCGAGGAATGGTTCATTGAGTACACACCCTTCAGAGACTCTGTTATCTTTAGAGGAGGAGAAGAGTATGTTGTTGTCAGAAAGGGCAACGTGCAGATTCATTCTGGAGGAAGAAATTTAATTTTTCTCAATCTATACTTTGTACCTGGCATGGAGCTGAACTTACTTTCTGTTAGTTAGATTATGACTCACTCTCCTCAGCTTGATATTGTTTTCAGCATACACACATGCAACATTGTAGATAGAGAGACTCGTACTATAGTTGTTCAGGGACTTGAGGATCATGGTCTATATAGACTTGTTGATTCTAGTGATTCTCAAGAGCACGTTATGGCAGCCAGGAGTACTTCCATCAATAGCCTTTGGCATCAGTGTTATGGGCACTTGAACATGCAATATCTCTCTCAGCTATCTTGAGATGATTTGGTTGGTGGTCTACCTGCAATTCAGACTTAGAATCAAGGAGTATGCGAGGCTTGTCAGGCTGGAAAGCAGCACCGGACTCCATTCTCAGATGGTGACTCATGGCGATCTTCCAAGGTATTATAGTTGGTTCACGCTAATTTATGTGGTCCAATGAATACTCCTTCAGTTACTAATTGCAGGTATTTTTTATTATTTGTTGATGATTTCAGCAGAAAAATGTGGGTGTATTTTTTGAAAAACAAATCAGATGTGTTTGATATATTTCAGCAATATAAGGCCTTAGTTGAAAAAGAGTCTGTTTCTCCAATAGTTACTCTTAGGTCTGATAATGGGGGGGAATTTTGTTCTACTAATTTTTCCAATTTCTGTGCTGCACATGGCATTAAACGCCAACTTACCACACCTTACACCCCTTAGCAAAATGGTGTCGTAGAATGTAGAAATTGCACCATTACTGTAATGGCTTGTTCTATGTTGGAGCATAGACATGTTCCTAAGAAATTATGGGCTGAAGCAGTTTATATTGTAGTCTATCTTTTGAACCGGTCTACTCATGCGGCTAAGAAGATGACTCCTAAAGAAGCCTGGTTTGGATGAAAGCCTAAAATCAGCCGCTTGAAAGTTTTTGGCTCTACTACTCATGTTTGGATTCCGACTACCAAGTGCATTAAGTTGGATTCCAAAAGCTAGAAACTCATGTTCACTGGCTACAATGAGAATCATAAAGCATACAGACTGATTGATATAGATTCAGATCGTCTAATCTTTAGTTGTGATGTTGTGGTTGATGAAACTACTAGGCCTTTCTTTCTATCTTCTACTTCTGTGAATCCTAAAGAACAACCTCCGACTGCTTTTGAATTGGGTGTTTGTCTTCCCCTGAGTCCACCTGATGGGAGGGATTTTGCAGTTGAGTAGCCACCTCAACAAAATGTTCCACCACTCGCCCCTCCTCAGGACAATCTGGGTCTTGATCCAGCTGATTCTGTACCAGCCACACCTGGTGATATTGTTCCTCCTGTTTCAGATATTGGTATTTCTACTCTTTTGCCTAAATGGTATGCTAAAACCATTAGTGATCTTCATGATGATGAATTGATCAAGGGTAGAACTGTTGGGAAGAAGAGTAAGCAGCAAAATACTGTTAATTTTGCTCTCATGGCCAATCTACACAACATCTCTGAGTCTCAAACATATTTCGAGGCTAAAGGCATACCTGAGTGGGAACAGGCTATGGAAGGTAAACATCGTAGCTTTTTGAAGAATAACACTTGGGTCCTTTCTGATCTTCCACCTGGAAAGAAGCCCATTGGCTGCAAATGGGTGTATAAAGTTAAGTACAAGGCTGATGGAACCCTTTACAAGTATAAGGCTCGGTTAGTAGCCAAAGGGTTCTCATAGACATAGGGCATTGATTATGAGGAGACTTTTGCTCCTATAGCCAAGATGAGTACTATTCGGCTTGTCCTCACTATTGTAGCTCAGTTTGGTTGGAAAGTCCATCAAATGGACGTCAAGAGTGCGTTTCTCAATGGGGATCTACAGGAAGTCTATATGACAACTTTCTGGTTTCAAGCTTCCTGGTAAAGAACACCAAGTTTGCAGGCTCGTGAAAGGACTCTATGGCCTCAAACAGGCTCCATGAGCATGGTGCATGAAAATTGATAAGTTTCTTATTGATCATGGTTTACAGAGGAGCCCTTTTGATTCAAATTTGTATGTCAAACAGTTCGGTGATGATATCCTTGTGCTTGTTGTCTATGTTGATGACCTTATCATTACTGGCAGTTCATAACACTTGATTGAGGAGATAAAACACAATCTCAGTCAATCATTTGACCGGATAGATTTGGGACTTATTCATTATTGTCTTGGTGTTGAGGTTTGGCAGACAACTGACATCATCTTCATTTCTCAGTCGAAGTATGCTTGCAGTTTGCTTGATAAGTTCAGAATGAGTGACTGCAAACCTGCATCAACCCCTATGGAGAAAGGGCTCAAACTATCAACAAAATTAAATTCGCCTGTGGAAAATGAATTCGCATTCAAGCAACTAGTAGGCAGCCTCATTTATCTCACTGCTACTAGACTTGATCTCAGTTTTGCAGTGAGCTACATTTCTCGCTTCATGAAAGCCCCCTAAAGCAGAACATTGAGTTGCAGCGAAGCGTGTGCTGCGATATGTGAAAGGCACGTCCAACTTTGGCATTTTGTATGGAAGGTGCAAAGATCCTAAGCTCATTGGCTAGACAGACTTAGATTGGGCGGGTTTTGTTGATGAAAAAAGTCTACTTTAGGGTATGTATTCAGTTTGGGTATAGGTGCAGTTACATGGACCAGCAAGAAGCAGCAGGCAGTGGCTCTTTCCTCAACTGAAGTTGAATATCGAGGAACTGTTAAAGTAGCTTGTGAGGCAGTTTGGCTTCAAAGGGTGCTTTCGGACATGTAAATGTCTCAAGCAAGGCCTTCTCCCTTGTATTGTGACAATCAAGGGGTGCTGAAACTTGCCAAAAATCCAGTCTTCCATGAAAGGACAAAGCATGTTGAACTTCATTGTCATTTCATCTGCTAGCTTGTCTAAGATGGATCAATAGTATTGCAGTATGTTCTGACAGAGGATCAGACTACAAATATTTTCACCAAGTGTCCGAGCCCGGATAAGTTTGTCAAATTTAGGGGGCATCTTGGTGTAATTGATAGATTGACCATTAAGGGAGGGTATTAAAATAATATTTAGTTATTAATTAATGGTCAATATCTTGTAAATATTGTAAACTAGTTGTTTAGATTTGTTTCTTTGATTTCCTTCTATTCTTTCTTTGATGATGTTTCTATTTTAGAAACTCTCTGTTTTAGAAACATCCTCTCTTGTAATCTTTATATGAAGCAATTTTGCTTCTTTTCAATATATCGAAGATTTTCAAATCAATTTATTTCATAGGTAAGGGTAATTAAATAGTTTGAACACCCCAATTTTACTTAATTAACTGGAAGCATAACTACTCTTAGGATAACACTATCCTAGGTGAAATATAATATTTACACCAACACCCCCATTTAGTGTAACTTATGAGGAAATAGAAATGGGTCCCTACAATATGGCAATGTTAGGTACTTGTGTATGTTATTATTAGTTACCTAGGTAAGGGTAATAGAATATTTTGAACACCCTAATTTTACTTAATTAACCAGATGCATAACTACACTTAGGATAAATACTATCCTTGGTGAAATATAATATTTACACCAAACATTCCCATTTAGTGTAACTTATGAGGAAATAGAAATAGGTCCCTACAATGAGGCAATGTTAGGTACCTGTGTACAATGATAGAAGCCCCCAAAGAAAGAGAGAGAACCCCCTTGGCTCCAAAGAGAGAAAAGGAAGAGAGAGATTAGGTAGCCAACCTAGATGTGTTGTCTCTTGCATTAGTGAAGAAAGAATGATATTGCAAGTTGATGAAGATCCATGCTTGTCAGATAACATTCCTTCCCTTGGGAAGAAATATACCTATAGGTGCATTTAGAAGATCTTCCCAATCCATGAAGGAGGAAGGAAAACGCAAAATGCATGTTTTTGGAAATTGTGTTTCAGTCCCTAAGTTGGTGTTGAGTGGTGCCAAGATTAGATCAAGAGTACTAGACCTAATTGAATAAGATGAATGCCAAGAACCATTTGGAAATTAATATAGAACAAGTGCCAAAGAAGTAGCCGGTGTAGGTGGAATCTCAATGCATGCCATATGACTACATTGCTCATCCCATGATATATTGTGATGCAAAGAATCATTGGAAGCCCTTAGTGAAGCAAATTGAATTTTGTAGAAGCAAAGTGTGAAGCTGGAATCTTAGCATATGTCATGTGACTACATTGCTCATCCCATGATATATTGTGATGCAAAGAATCATTGGAAGCCCTTAGTGAAGCACATTGAATTTTGTAGAAGCAAAGTGTGAAGGTGGAATCTTAGCATATGTCATGTGACTACATTGCTCATCTCACAAGTTGCTCACATTGGTGCTGTGAGTTTGAATGAAATGACTGTCTAAGTAGTGAAGAGGCATTCAATGTACTTTATGTGGTATAAGACATTCTCATAAACTATAAAACATTAGTTTGTAGACCATGTTTCAGTTTAACCAAACACATTTCTATTCATGGTCACTCTGCCCAAGGACATATTTGTGGAGATAGGGTAGTAGATCTTGCTCAAGACAATGATTTTTTATCCTTTCTCTCTAGGACCAATAGTTCCCTTTGTTGAAGAGGATAATAGAAGAGTGAAATGAAATTCTTGAAAACATGTTTGCAAACATGCTCGAATTGTTGGCACTTTATATTAGTGCATTTACAATGAGAGCTTTTTGCTGCTTATAATATGTAAAAGTTGACATTTGGGGCAAAGATATGCTTGTTTTTGTCAAGTGCTTATAAAGAGCCAAAGAACCTTGACGGGGAATATTGTCTAGGAAGACTCCAACATTGAAAAAATAATATTTTAGGGATTGCTAAGCTTGTACTTGCTATTGTACTATGTATTACTAAAGGCAAGATAATTAGTAAATGACAAAATCAATCCTAGTGCCTCACTCACTACTTTAAAATTTCATTTCAACTTTTGATTGTATTTAGGAAAAATCAAAATTTTAGAGTGGTACCTATGTCATAGAGGTATAGTATGTACTTAACAAAGGGATTTCTTTAAACTCTATAGAATGCACACACTTAATGTAAAGTTTGGGTAGTGTTACATAAAAATGGCACTTAAAAGAGACCAAAACATCTTCCTAAACTTTAGGCAGTACTTACTATGAAAGCCTCGTACATGGCTTTAATAAAGGTAAATACCATGTTAGATTTTATAGAGATGCCTTTAGTTTAGGAAAGGGGTTAGGAAAAGCGTGTGTAATGTGGCTCAAATTTGTTGCCAATACATATTGTATGATGCTAATTACTTGTGCACCAAGCGGATCTACTCCTTACACATTTGGAAATTGATTCCCATAGTGAATGTCGTAGATCAAAGGAATATCCTAGATTCCTAGGCATTATGATGCATACAACCATGGTAGGGATCATGAATGGCCAAAGAGGGGCCTTTGATTATTGATTGTGTGAATGCAGTCGGAGTTGGTACGTTGGATGATAACAAATGATAGATATTGAAGACGACATATTTGTCCATGTATTACCCTTGATGAATGGTAGTGGTAAGGTTAGATAGTATAGTAATGTTACAAGTGTCATAGATTTGTAGTATGAAAAAGCCTCTCAACCTTTAGAGAGCCCAAAATCTTGAAAAAGGATGATGATGGTACTTGAAAAGCTACCCCAAATCTATCAAAGCCAACAAAAGAATGACCTCATATTAAATCTTATATGTAGATTGCATGAATTGTATCTCCTTAAACTTTGTGCAGACTAGAACAAATCCACTAGGGGACTTAGAGAACAAACTGAAACCATATCAAGTTTATAAGCATTTTTGATGCTTTTAGGCTCAATGGTGAGGTCTATTTCTCACTAAGAGGAGTCTTGCAAAAACCAAGACAAAACCCTAGCTACATGTTAGCAAGCTCTTGATTGTCTAGTCTAGAAAAATTGATAGTGGATCCTAGCCAATCTGACAATTTTAGAGATAAAGGTGAGCTCATAATAACTCCAACATTCTCTAGATATGTTATCATTACCTAGGAAAAGACTAATCCTAGGACATCATGGCATTGATGCCATGTTAGATGTTGCCATACACAACAAATCTACCTAAGACATCATGTCCATGACTATATGAATATCACAAATCCAGATGAAGAATAAAGATATTTTGTATTCAATATGGTGGAGCAAATTACAAAGATCAAAGTACAAATATATAGGCCTCTTGGATGCATGATTCAAGGAAGTCACCAATCTAAGAGGCCATGAGTTGACTCTCAATCACTCCTAATTAGGAGTTGAGTTAACTTATTCTAATTGAGATAGAGGTGCCCTTGATTAAATAGAGGTGGCACCTAACTATTATTGTTCAAGGATTGACAAGGTAGTGATGACACTTATGTACCTCAAGTCAAGGTGTACACATCATTATTAGCTACCTAGGTGAGGGAAATTAAATATTTCCTAATATCCTAAATAAACTTAATACGGTGCAATATTACACTTAGGATGAACACTATCCTAGGTGTAATATATATTTACACTAACATCACACACTTGTATATTAGTGCATCATAATCATCTATCCCTCTATTCATGCTGAAGGATAGGCATATGCATTCGACCTCTTGAATTGCTCTATAAACTTAAAACTTTGCAGAATACAAGTTTGCATTATAGTTCTAGCTTGGCCTACTACTCTGTTTGTACTTTCTTTGTTAAGCACCTTGAGAATTGTTATTTGCGCCCTTATCATTCTTTTATTTCTGTTGCATTCATAACATATTTGAGTCCTCAAGTTATGTTTGGGACCAAGATCATAAGTTGGTGATGGTCTTTGCTACTAGATCAATTGTGTTTTGGATACAGATTTGTCTGGAATATGTGTAGGTGATTATCTTGTGGCCTTTGTATTTCTCTTTTGGCAACTGAAGTTTGAAAGTGTTGTTTTCAATAATCTGGAAAATTGAACTGTAAGGAATTTTTGCCAAACAAATGCATATTATGAGGTTTGAGTGAGTATGATTCTCACACACTTATAAGAACGAACAGCACTTTGTACTAGTAAATAGCATCTTTACATTTATAGAAGATATTTCACAAGTACAGGTGGCTTAGTTCGTTAGACTTAGAGAGGCCAAGATGCAGCTGAAATCTTGTCTGTGGAGACATAATAAACTTGTGCTATGGAATTTTGAGTACTTGTTCACAGTTCAACTACTTGACAAGTGGCTCATAGGATTTTTGCTAGGTTAGTTTTTACACTTTTAACTTGCGAGTCTTAGTTGAGCAAGTATTTACAGGTTTTAGAGCCAAACACATTGTCAATACTCGCAAGTAATTGGCAAGTCAGACATTGAAACTTGGCAGATGCAGTTTGTATGTAGATTTTGTGCTGAGAAAACACTAAATTTACTTCTTTTTAAATCCACATGGCCACACATCTTCGTCACACAACATTCGAGCATCCTTGAGTGAATTGGAGTGAGTTTATAGTTAGATTTGAGGAATTTCAAGTTTGCAAGTTAGTTTTTTCTCTTTTTTCGAAGCATATAGATTCTTTCTAAAATGTTGATATGAGGTTTATAAACATGATTCACAATTTTACATGCATTGAATTTGATTTCTTATTTTTATTTTTGATTTATGCTATAATTTTTATAAGCAAAATTGCTGGTTTTTTCCCCTTTTACACAGGGTTTACTGTTGAGGGTCAAAAAAATGATTATTTTGGTTAAATCAATCAATGCCATTGCTATTTAATTACGTTTGAAATACATTTTATGTGAATTTTATATAAATTTTCGTGTTCAAATTGCAATTTTTAAACACGGTACAAGTTAGCATACAATGGTGTCAACCTCTACATCAAGCTCAACATTAGCAAGTGGAAGTTGTCTTGTTGGAACCTATGACACTGCTTGGAAATATACCACCCTCAAACTGATCTAAGGGAGTGTGATTTCTCTTTTCTGCAAGAGGAAGCTTATTGGAGGTATCAATTGCCTCAAGTACCATGTTGCATACATTCTTTGTCACTATGCCAAGCCATGTGAAAAAACCATGGAAGAGGCCAAATAGAGGTGGGCAACTCTTACATTGTTAGATGAGAAGAAACTAGAGAGGGCGAGGGCACAAGTAGCCATAGGAACAACCATAAATTTTGATTTGGTAGTGGAAATGGAGATAGATATGACAAATTGCAGGTTCTGGTCATGGTCCATGCATAAGATGCACATCCACTTTATCCAGTTCAAGCATGTGTAATGACTGCCTGTGATTTTTTGTTTTTCTGTTTTACTGATTGGAATGTCTTTTGCTGATGTTTGTTTGATGATTTCAATGCCATTCATTGTTTCATGCATACATGATATAGATAACATAAAGTACAGAAATACAGAAAGAACTTGCTTGCAATTAGGTTGAACTTTCAAGATTATATTTCATTTGATAACATATCAGAAAATCAGACTATCAGAAAATCAGACTTTCATACAAGAAATCAGACTTGATATTGTTCAGATCAGACCTGGAAAAACGAAAAAGTCTTCAAACAGAAAAAGTCTTCAAACAACAGTCAATTAGTTCCAGATTTGCAACATTCAATCTCCAGCTTGAAAGCCACCAAAACCTCTTGAAACTCAATACAATATGCTGCTCAACCAACCCTGTTTTGAGCAGAAACAGACCTATACAACAGCAGGTCGGAATGCTCAGAAAATTCACCAGAAATCACCAACAGGGGTGGCCCCCCAAGGCTGGGCGATCTGCCCTAGAAAAATCAGGCTTCCTTCAATAAATGCAAGTGAATACATGAGATGAGGCGCCTTCGAGAGGAGCTTCCAAAGAAACAATACCCAGAATGCTATCACGTGCCAAAATGAAGTTATGAACTTTTTTCTAAATTCTGTCCCTGGCAAAATGATTTCCAGAAAACTCTGAAAACAGCTTCAAAACCTCAAAAATACGCTTAAACACACCAGAACCCAAAATCATCACCTCAAAAATACTCAAAAATCTTCATCGTTCCTTTGCCAAGCACTGAGAAATCAGAAATCTGTGAAGCACAAGGTGACCGCTGGTTGGAATCACACCAAACGCGGCTAGGGTGTGTCTTTCACCACCAAAACCAGCTCCCAATGAAGAGGGTTTTTGTCCTCAACACGCAGCAGTAGACCTTTGGAGAAAATCCAGCAGCATCCTGTTATGTAGCCAACTGAGAGATAACAAAATGAGTCCCAAAATGAGGTTATATAATGCCAAGGAGAAATTAGGGCAACTCAAGTTCAAATTACTTTCCCTCCAAAAGCTACACCCTTCTCCTTATAAGCTTAATTTTTAATAAAATATTTAACTCCCCTTATGTCTCCCTTGGGAGTCCCACTAAATTGTTGGGAAAACTATTGTTAGTGTTCGCATGTTTGTTAGAATTATAGGTACCGTCAATGGTATTCCGGGATATTTGTTATAACACCTCCCTATTAAATAGGAGGTTGTTTGGCTATGTATGTGGCTATATATTAGCCGTGTATTGAGTGTGAAGAAATGAAGAGATAATATTATTGTGTGCTAAATATGCTCCTAATCTCTCTCTGTCCATTTTTTTAATATAGTATCAGAGCAAGCTTTGTGATTAGATTTGTTTACTCAGCCACATCATATTCATTGGCATTGTGTTTGGATCGGGCCTGTATTCTATCTTCTTGGCTGCTGCATTGAGAATTGTTTGTAGTTTGCGTTTTTTTTTGTTAGCCGAAGGATGGTTCATTGCGTAGTGATTGGCAGTCTTTCATGATGTCTTTAAGTGGATCGGCTTGATGGAGTAGCCGTGTTCACGTTTTTTTGAGCAGTGTGCCAATTTATCATTGCCCTCGGTAATTGCTCACTATATTCATTGCCAAATATTGTATGCCTGTGGATCGTGATTTGCATTCATCCACTCGTACAGTCCCTATTAGTCCATGTCTCTTCTTATTTCCATTGATCGACATTGCTTAATTCAGATCGAACTTCATTTGTAGTTCTCTTTCTCGCATTGGCTTGAATGTGCGTTTTAGGATGCTTGCATTAGCAGAGTTTCTTTTAGCAGCCGTTATTCTTGTACAGGGGTGAGAAAAGAAATGGTGCTTATCCATAGATGTTTAGGATATGTACGGCTCAAATTTGCTAAGAGGTGGGCATATTTAGGGTTTTGGTTATTGTCATCCTAGATAATTTCATAGCGGTTAAAATTATTCCTTTTATAGAGTCAATATTTAGAGTTATGTTTTAATACACTTGATTTCTAACTATATTAGAAATTAAAATAAAGTTTTAATAGTATTATAGTGGTATTGTTGTTTTTTAGAAAATCAATTGTCCTTGTGTCAAAGTGTTATAGTCATGGTGCATTATCGGTTGAGCCCGACACCTTTGATTAAAAGAGTAATCTTGGAAAAAATAACTCTCATTGAGAAATTTGAAGGAAGAGACTTTCATACTTGGCAAGTACAGATGCAACTACACTTGATAGAAAAGGATCTTTAGGATGTTGTCAAACCAAACTCAGTCATACCAACTGATACAAATGAACTTGCGAAGTGGAATATCAAAAATCAGAAAGCTTTGGGAACTATTGGTTTTGGCTTATCAAAAGCATATTTACACCATTTGGATTTTGCGAAGTCAGCAAAAGAGATTTGGGAGTCGTTAAACAAGCTCTTCGGATTTGAAGCATAAAGTGCCAAGACAACATTGAAGCAGAGATTGTATGGATTGAAGATGGAAAAAGGTACAAAAATGGCAGATCATATCAGTAAGTTTCACTCTCTCCTAAATCAGCTAGCTGGGATTAATGAGAAGGTAAAAGATGATGATGCCAAAGCAATACTTCTGAATAGTTTGCCTAAATATATGTGTGGAATGGTGTTCACATTAAGCAAGGTAACGTCTTGAAGGAGTAATATCTACTCTACTTGATCATAATGAAGATTCTGAATCTGAAGAGGTCTTGTTTGTACATAACAAAGTAAGAAAAGGAGAGTACAAATCCAAGAGTATTTCTTCAAAAGGAAAAATCAAATGCTTCTATTGTAATGAAATAGGACATGCAATTTTGAATTGCAAGAAGAGGGCACAAGACCTACTAGATGATAAACTAGATCATCATGCTTCCTTGGCTGAAGAAATAGATTGGAAAGAATATGCCAGTAATGAAGAGTTGTCATGTCCTAGTGATGAGGAATATGTGTTTTAAATAATTCAAGATTGGAGGCAAGAGGCAACGGAGGAAGGAGGACACTCAACGTCCTCTCGTTAGTCACCAACGATGGGGCCGCTTATTAGCTCTGGTGGCATTTCATTTTCTATTGTAAAGTGTGCTTTTGTTTTCTATGCTTTTTAATAATTGGAAATTTCACACTGGGGGGGAATATAACATCAATATTTCATCTCCAGCTGTAGTGAAAATTTCCTTTGTTGGAGATCAAGTGACATGATCATCAACAATTTGCTATGTGTGGGTTATTTTCTTATGTTAACCCCCTAGTGTAAAATATTGTAATAAACAAAAGCACTAGTATAATGCAGTTCATGGATCTTGAAAGGGTTTGTGGGAGGATCCAAAAAACCACATGAGGTGAACAAATGAGTGGGTTCATGTTCATGTCCAGGTTTGTGGTAAACCTATGTGAAAACCATGAAAGGTTGATGGGAGGTGCCTTTTGTTTTGAATCAGGATCATGACCCACAAGAGTTGGGCTTATTGCAGGTGAAGGGTGTGAGTTATTACCATGTTCACACTAAGGGGGGGAATGTTGGGAAAACTATTGTTAGTGTTCGCATGTTAGAATTATAGGTTTGGATGGTTAGTGTGTTATACCCGTGAATGGTATTCCGGGATATTTGTTATAACCCCTCCCTATTAAATAGGAGGTTGTTTGGCTATGTATGTGGCTATATATTAGCCATGTATTTGAGTGTGAAGAAATGAAGAGATAATATTATTGTGTGCTAAATATGCTCCTAATCTCTCTCTATCCATATTTTTAATATAAATAGGCATCTAGATTGCTTTTTGTTGCTTTAAAAACAACTTAAGTTATTGTACTGGGCACCAAGGTGCTTTTTAATGACCCTCCGACCCCTCCCTCAACTTAAGTTATTCCTCACTTAAGTCGTTCTTATAAGGTTACTTTAACTTAAGTTGAGGGGTCAGAGGGTCAATAAAAAGCACCTTGATGCCTAGTACAATAACTTAAGTTTGTTTTTAAAGCAACAAAAAGCAATCTAGATGCCTATTTAGTGGGACACCCAAGGGAGACATAAGGGGAGTTAAATGAATAAATCAAACCTTAACAAACCCAACGCCCGAACTGGAAAGGACACTGCTGAAGTAGCCTTGGCCAAGACCAATTACTAGAAATAGACTTACTATTTTTAGCAACTGCTAAAAATAGTAAATACTCTGAAACACCAAACTGGCATAAATACTAATTAGTAATGTGACTTACTTTAATCAGTAAGTGATGGAATTGGGCCCTTGCTAAAAATAGAAAGTCTTGCTTGAAAAATTGAAAACCTCCACAGTAATTGGCTCTGAGTTTCCTTACCAAACTCCACTTAGCCTAGAGGAACTCTGGAATAGGCTAATGGACAACTCCATTGATCAGAGACAAGGAGGGGACATTACAACATGGCTTAGTCACAAGGCTTTTTTGTACCTAGAAATGTACTTAAGCACAACTTTTGTTGCAAAGTACAAGGTGGAACAATGAAGTGCACTAGGAACTAGATAAGGTGTGCGTGAGCTTTTGGTATTACAATTGCCATCCTTTCAACGTGGTGAAGAGCTCATATTGGGAGAATTTTGTGACAACATTGATAGTTGTAGGGAAAGGGTACAAGGTTCCCTCTCCAAAAGACTTAAGTGAGATGTTGAGATGCAAATTCAATTCTAGAAGAACAAAAAAAGTAGTCAAAGTTTGGATGGACCATTCTCTTAGATGGGTGGATAGATGGAAGGATCACCTTTATCAATTTTTTGATGGCTTCCAATGGCAAGATAGTTTTCTTGAATTCAATTGTTGCCTTTAACAAAGTAAAGAATTTTGTGTTAGTTTTAGGATCAGAAATGAATAAGCAGAAAATGCAACACAGTGAACAAAGAACACAAAATTTATCCTGGGAAAACCCTCCTTCTTGAGGGAGAAAAACCTAGCCACAAATATATCACTTATATATTGAATAAAAGAGCAGAAATCTACTTTACACCTTAGGCCAAACTCAAGGCCAATATGATGCAATAATAAGTCGCACTGATCTTAGATGCAAACTACACAATGATAATAATCTCTCCTTGATATCGATCTGCACTCAGCAATATTATACTTTGTTGTAGAAGTACAAACTCCTTGATGGCATGCGAATGACTTCAGAATAATAATTGATGATGTAAGAATGAGCATCACCTTCTTTGTATACAAGGTAAGGTGCCTCTTTCCAAGCAAGGCAACTCTTCACAAGGGTCGGCCTCATTCAAGAAATATAAATATAAAATATAATTTGCAATATGTAGGCCGCTTGCCTTTAATTAAGGAGAAAATATCTCCTGAAGCTACCAAACACTAACATTTTGAAACTTTGAGCTTGATGTCGGAGGAGGTTGTTTTAGACATGGGCATAGAGAATGTGGTGCAAGTTGTCATTGACAATACAAGAATATATATGGTGACCGAGAGATTTTTCCAAGAGAAACATCCATCATTCTTTTGGACCCCTATTTGGCCTATCAGCTTGACCTTCTTTTGGAGGACATGGGAAAAATTGATTGGGTGAGACTGGGTGTAGAAGATGCGAGGAACATCACAAAATACATTTATAATCACCCTTGGGTTTTCATCTTGATGAGAGATTATGCAAGGGGCAAGGGCTTGTGTGAGTGGGTGTCACAAGGTTTGTAACTAACTTCCTAACATTGCAAAGCATTTGTAGTTTGTTGACACCATTAAAGCAAATGTTTGTGAGTCACGTATTCAAAAAATGGTGATGGAGAGAAGACTGCAAAGTTTTTGATAATGCCTTTGCCAAAAGAGTTGCTGAGATCAATGAGATAACTTCAAATTTCAATTTAAAAATGAAATTGAATCCTTTATTTCAAATTTTGAAAGTATTTGCTTTAATTGTAATTTTGTAACTTCATTTTGTTTGCAAGTGTTGGAGCCTTTGGTGAGGGTTTTGCGCTTGGCGGATGGGGAGTGAAACCCAATGGGATACATTTATGAGGCCATGGATAGAGCCAAGAAGCCATCCAAAAGTATTATAGGGGGATAGAGACAAATTTGGTTCCATTTGAGAGGTCATTTGTTGGAGGTGGAACAATTAACTATATCAATTCATTTATGAAATGAGATATTACCTCAACCCTAAGTTTTTCTTCTTTCATAGCTTCATAGATGTTATTGGGGAGGTTAGGAGTGGGCCTTTTTCAGGTTAAGATGAGGAACCTCATTATTTTGAAGTTGCAAAATTGAAAATAAGCTAGGGTGAGGCTTTTTCCTTTGACACTAGTTATTTCCACTTAGACACCGAGTAAGAAAATTACAAATTACAATTATTAATATTGCTTGGTTACAAAATTTCGAATATGTTATTTGTAGATTCTTGATGGGAAGATTTGTGTGGAAATACTCCAAATATTTAAAGGCTAGCTCTTTGAATTCTATCTCGACCTTGTAGTGCTTTGGATGTGAGTGCAATTAGAGTTTGTTTGAGGCCATTCACATGAAGAAGTGCAATAAGTTTACTTAATAATGCCTTAGTTACCTAGCTTTTGTGCAATTCAACCTTTGGCCTCACACAAGAAAGGTGTACACATTACACGAGAGTTTATAGACTTGGATGATATTGATCCCTATAGATTTTTTTAGGATGAGGAGACCCCCTTGTTCACAAAGGAAAATATTGTTGATTTCAAGAGGCAAGTTATGGAGAGTGTAGGTACAATTGAAGCATAAGAGATTGAATTGGATGGCATAATTGTAGATGATATTGAACATGAGGTAGAGGAGGAATCGTTGCCATCTAGTACTAGGTTGGACTGTTGGAGCTATAGGTGCAACTTTCTAGGCCGTATCAGGATCCATAGTTGACAGCATGGACTAGACCCTCTCTCCAATTCTCATTCGAATGAGGAAGAGGAAATTATAAATTATTGTAATTTGTAACTATTAACTTGCATGGGTATCTAATTTATGATGATGGTTTTTAAAGACAATTATCATAAATTCATAATAGTTATCAGTTGGCTGTTGTATAAGTATGATGATGTGATTTTGTACTCTATTTCTACTTAAATTTAATAGAAAACACTTCCTCAATGTTTTACAGATTCATTTGATACATGTAACTATACTTCGCATAAATTTTATGTTTTTTTAGGAATTTAAGTATTATTTAAGTTGCTGAGTTGGAAATTTTTGGTCTGTCTAGTCTGAGTCATAGCAGCAAAAAACTTCTAGGCAAAAAATCGGCAAATCAATAGTATAATATTTTTTGAAAAAATTGGGATTTAAATGGGAAAAAAATGAATTTAAAAAAATAACATTAAAAATTGTAGAAGGGACAAAAACTTACATAGCATAGAGACATAAAGAGTGAATAAAATTGAGAGTTTAGCCCATGAATTGTAGTATGTAGATTTTTGTTGTTTATATTCATATGGCTGATTACATTGCATTGCACAAAATATACTTAATAGCGCATAAATAATAACTAGATGCTGCAGTTTACAAATTTTCAATGACAATCACCTGCTTTGCGTTATCCATGGCCTCATACAAATAGCTCATGGGGGATTTCTCCCCATCCACCATTCTCAAAACTTTCACACTAACATCTAAGTCAACACACTCAAGAGTTAGATTCCAATTCCTCGTCACCCCCTCATGTAATCAAGTTTCTTACTTGACTAGAGATCTTGATAACTAGTGGGGGTCCGGGAGTGGAGACCCCAATGGGGTTGAAGGGCAGTGCCCCTTGTGGGGGTCTAGGGGCAATGCAACCAGCAGAGTGGAGGGGCAGCGCCCCTTGTGGGGGTTTGGGGGCAACACCCCCAATGGGGTTGAGGGGCAACCATTTTCACAATTTTATCACTTAAGGATGGAATTAGGTACATAGGCACTTTTTTTTTTATAAAAATGTTTTTCATAAATATATATTTTTTTCTATTTATCACTATATTAAATATATCAAAATTAATTAATTATGAAAATTATTTAAAATTACAATTTAAATGTTATTAATTAATTTTTAAAATATTAATATTTTTTTATGCCATAAAAGAAAAGAAAAGAAAATAATTCTTCATAATAAAAATAGCCAATCAAAAGAACCATTGAATAATGTTCCAAAGTAAAATAAAATAATTTAATTAAAAAATATATAACTCATATTAATTAAAAATATAATGTATCTTAATTTATAGACATCAATAAATATTTTATATTTTAATGTATTTTTAATACTATACAAATATAAACAATGATTTCAAAGAGTTCGTTCAGCGAATGCATGGCTTATAGGCAATGGCAATGCATGTTTGAAGGAATTTATCTCTTGGACGGAAGAAATTGTAATGGGATGTTGCTTAGGGACTTTATGTACATGAGATGGCCAGGGAACTGGAGACTCTACTACTAGTTTTGGATTTGGAATTGAGACTGGTGTCACGTTTTTGATGTAGAAACATAAACCCTTCTTCACTGCAAGAAAAGCCCCACTGAAATCCAGAAAAAAACCCATTGAAATCCATAAAAAAATGTTGAAATCATTGCTGCACAGGAAAGAATTGCGTCTAATCGGGTTAAAATCAGTCCAAAGCACAGTCAACGATTTATTTAGAAATTGTGACTTTAACACAGAAAAAATTGGCAAACATGCCATTCTGCGATTAATTGCAATTTTTTGTGATTTTTGCTTTTATGGTCTGAGTTCAGTCCAAGTATGGATACCATGCTGCATATACAAGTCCTTATTTCAAAATGCAAGATCTATAAAGGAAAAATCCTGGATAAACACAGAAATATTCTGAAGTGATAATTCATAATAGAAACACCAAAGAAGAAACTAACTATAACTCCAAGGAAACTTTTTTAGCATCTGAAAAAGGGATTGCCAAAGAGCCAAGGAGGAAACAATGAAAGTATTTAGAGATGAATCCAAAATAAACACTTGAATGGTGCAGGAAACACAAAGGGCTTGGATGAAGGTGTCAAACAATTGTTCTAAGGGAAAAACAATGAACTGGCAACAAGAGTAAGTCTGTTTAACCGGCAGTTCAAAATGAAGTTCAAAGGTAGCATTTGACCTGTGATGGTGCAAGATAAAAGGGTGTTTACAAACTACCACAAAAACTGATGGGATTTGAGCCATCCAGATTCCCAACAAGGGGAGTATATTTCAACCTTCATTATCTCAGGAGATTCAGAAGTGAATTTCAATAATGGTCTAGAATCTTGTTAGAGATATCAGAAAGATCAACCTGCTTAACACCAGGTTGGTAGTGTACCAAGATCTTCCTTGGGCAGAAAGTTAAATCACTTGATTTTCCAGCCTTTTTGCTATCCCCTGTGGTTCTTCTGTCATTCACTGAGTGTAATGAATTAAAAAGATAAGTAAAAGAAAGGTCAGTACTTGTGTAGTGCTGTGTTTGTTCCTTTCTTTTTCTCTATTAGGAACTGAACCAAGTGTCCAAAGAATATTTTTCTCCTACAATTTCCTTCTACAGTCTCTTGGCCATCAGTATTAAACCTATGCTACAGTGATCCTCCTGGCATCTGCATGTATTTAGATATATGTATATATGTAGATATGCTACATGTATATGTGTAGATATGCTAGAGTACAATCTATTTACTCAGTGATACCGAAAAGATCAACTTGCTTAGACCTCTGGTCCTTGACAATAAAGGTGAATAAATTTTTTGAAAGTCCCAAGATCTTCTTTACACAGGAAGTTCAAGCACTTGAATCTCCACAGAAAACTTCCCTTGCCATCATGTATGAGTTCTGGAAATTCAGAATTCTATCTCATTTTTTCCCTGGGACACGTCCCTGGGTTGTTTTCACTTGTTTCTGGAATGGGTATGTCCTGGAAATGGTGGGATGGGGACAAAACATCTTCTTGCTGCCCCTGCAGTCACCACTTGCAGGGGATGGTTCTTGCTGCAGGGGGCATCCAGGGATGTGTTGCCCTCCCCTAGATGGCAGGGGGCTACGTGGACCAAAGATAAAAAACAACACATTTTTTCAAATCACAGTTAAGCTCTGTAAAATTTCTTTTCATAAATGTCTGGGTTCCTGAATCCTCATTACTATTTACCTGGAAGCAGGTGAAGCAAAAATAGAAGAAAATAAATAAAAAGATGAGGATATTTCATTTGTTCAAGTGTGCAGTCCTCACCTACACAACCACTCCTCTTAACCTTTACACTAGTTTTATATATTATATATGCCGCTGTTCTCTCTGCCATCTCCAAATTTTGAGATAAAAAGTGTGTCCTTGCATCCCCCGTTCTGAAACTCTGGAACACTGGTCAAATTATCTCATTTCAACTTTGGCTTTCCAGGGGTCCAAATTGGAAAGCAACAATGCAATTAATTGTCAACCAGCTTCAGAATGCTTGTTTCAGAATTTTCAAGTCACTTACACCACTCCGATCATCCCCCCCACAACTCCAGCCATTTTTCCTTTTAGATAGTTCTATTAAATATGCATATGAAGTATGCGAAGATAATGTACTGGTGTATAGCTGAAGAAAATTTACCACTGGCAAAGGTGTAACAGAGTATGCAGGATGTGTTATATAATCCTCTATAACCACCACTAGATTCCAGAGAACATGCTTCATTTAAATAACTTTTGAATCCATTGGCCACAATATTTTTTTACAGATTATTTCTATGTTGTCAGATATCTGTGATCTGCATCATGCATAAGTTTCTCAATATCAAGGAGGGGAACATTAAATTCAGTAGGTACCTTGTGGATGATGTGGCTTGCTGTTGTTTCTAATCTAGGGCATATTTGATATTGTATCAGGCTGCTATTTACTTCAACAAAATTCAATGCTTCTGTTTTGAAGAGCAGCGACTACTTCCCGGCGAGAAGATTGACATGCCTGTAAGTAAACTATTTTCTGTGATTTGACCCCTTGTTTCCTTCTTGCTTGAGTTGCTAGACCTTACACTACTATATAACAAATGCAGGTTTTCTTTTATGTTGATCCGGAGTTCGAATCAGATCCCAAAATGAATGGCATTAATAATATGATTTTATCATATACTTTCTTCAAAGTAGAAGATGAGGAAGTGTAGATCACAATTTTAGAGACATGGCACTTGGTATCAGCTACAATAATCCGCAGAGCAAAGTTTCCATGGTTGGTGAGGAAGGCTGACTAGGGACCAATAATTCCTGGTTGCTACCTAATGTTTATGTGATGCAGACAATTATTTTTATTTTCACATATGTTGGAAGCTGAGGCAGAATAAGTTTTCACAAATCACTGTTTGGGTGTATTGTACAGAACATGCTAAAGTGATTATTGATCAATCTTAATAACTCTTGGTTGCTAGTTCCTTGAAACTTATACTAAGATCTCACCAAGGAAAACACAAAACTTATTATCTTAATATTTTTAGAAATCTTTTCTAGGAGCCAAAAATATGTCAATGGAGGCTTACTTATTTTGTAGACAATCGCACAGTCACCTATTCATTTGAAAATCAGAGGCTCAGCGCCTGCATTGTTGTAATAACTAAAGTGAAATTGAATACGTAGATTGCCAGTTCATAAAGGTCTATCTGGATCGATCCTTTACAATCAATTTTTAGTTCATAATAAAGAAAATTTTACTGAGTTATTATGTGAGATTATTTGATAGCCATTAGCATTATTGTTGAATTTTTTGAAGCACTAGAACTGTATTGGAGAAACATGTTTGTAATTTACTTTATCTGGTTTTTCCAGATATTTAACAAATTAGTGTTAGCATGTGACTTTTCTAGAGGAATCCTTCGAATAATTGGGAACTTAATGTGTTTTAATCACTACCTTTCTTTCTCCATTTTTTCATTGGTTTGCAATTTAGGCTTTGTGAGGTTCCAATGCCCTTCGGAAATTTAAGGAGATGACTTAACACCTTGTTGGAATATCTTGTAATGGTTTGAGGCTTCAAAACGGTGCGCACCTTTTACAAATTCACTTCTTAAAATTACTTCAGTGATATTTTAACACTCTCCATAGAAAAAAGTAGTGTGCTTTATAAATATCCAAGCTGGTTTGTTTGTGGTAGAGACTAATATGATGTGCATACACATTTTTTAAGCATATGATTATCTCGGATTTAGTTCATACAATAAGAAATTGCTTTTGTTTGACATCATAGCATTTTTTATTAAGGTAAAGGTTTTTGACTGGAGTTATGAACCCGAACAAGGAATTTTGAAAGGGCCTCACTCTTGTATAGAGAACAAAAGAGACAAGATAGAAAGTCAAAAGGTAGCCATAAAACAACTACAAGGAGCCAACAATAAAAACTCAACAAGACAACAAAAAACTAACAACAGCCCAAGAATAAATGCATTTAAAATCAAATCAGGCAAAAGCCCCAAAACAGCGAGAGTACAATGCTCAAGGCGGCTTGAAGTCAACACAATTAGGGAACTCTATACTTTTCCATCAACCTTATCCTTTGCTTCAAACAGACCAAGATGCTCTCTATTAGAGTTTCTAAGTCATGAATATGAGGGTGAGGGAAGGCCCTATAGCACTCCTCAAATTGAATGATCTTCCTATTTTCCTTGTTTGAAGCCAAAGATTGTTGCTTCTTTAGAGCTAGGCTAGCATTGTTGAGACAATCCCCTCTAGGCAACAACCCCTTGCCATGCTCCTTCACATAACTTTGCATAGGAGGAATGGAACCAAGAATGACAAACATAATATGACTTTCAAGCCAATCTTCAAAGGAACAAGTTTGCCCTTCTTTGGACAATGATGATTTCCAATCCTACACCCATGAGAGGAATGGCTAGCCATGAAGCAATGATTGCAAAAAACCAAAGAGTCTCATTGTAGACCTCAACCCCTAAAGTATACCCCAACATAGGTGAAGGAATAGGGGAAGAGTTCTCCAAACTTGACAACACATCTTTGGATGAAACCAATAGTTTCCCACATTTGTCATCTACCGAAGCCACATTAATAGATCCAGTTGTAGCAACTGTCCCATGAAAGCCCTTAGGTTTAGAAAGCAAGAAGCCCTTGCACAACCTTGGGTAGAGCAACTATTTTCACCATTGCCTAGTGAACACAAGACTCTATAGTAATATTAGGCCCCTCAAAACATTGGACACAAGATTTAGGGCTTAAGTTTGCACTTTTGCAAGTGTCTAGCCAGATGTCCAAAATTCACACATCATTTTCTTCAAGGAGAAGTCCACCCCACTTGTCTTTAGTGCTAGAGATGAAATGTACCTTGTTCTTGCCATCAACCTCTCCTTCATCCTTGCTTTTCGATCTTGCAAGACTGTTGCTTGCTTTCACATTGTTGAGTAGTGTGAGTTGAAAAAATTAGAAATAAACAATGCAATACTATAAATAGTTTCTTAAACACTTGATGTTTTTTAACTTAATGATATAAATCAGTCATGCATCTTCATCATTCTTTATTCTCTCCAAATTTTTATTATGTTTAATTAGAGTGAAAACATGCAAAACTTACTTTAGCGAGCAACTTTATTTTCCTATCTAAGGCCATGGTGAAATGGAAACTTGCTAAATGGAGTCAAGCTAATTTTGATGGAGCAATAATTAGAGGAGCTGGCGGTGTTCAAGGAAAAAAGGGGCACCTAGTGTTGGTTTCTTCTATACACCTTGGATATTCAATTATTAAAAATTCTTGGGGGATGAAAATTTGTGTTGAATATTTGAAGCCTCAAGCATACAATAAAAGTAACAAAAAATATGGAGAAGCAACTTTTGAAGACTTCTCTTAATAAAAATAATAATTAAAACTAATATATACATTTTCAAGAGGGCAACTTGTTGGTATTAGTCTCAATAAGCTTAGAGCCAAGGACTTAGGAGTATTCATTTTGCCAAAGTTGGGATACAATATTGTCTCATTTTTTGTATTGCACTTCTAGAGGATTTGACCCTAGGTGAATGGTGAAATCAAAGAACATACCATCATTCCCAACAATTGCACTCAATCAATTGAAGAACTTTTTTTGGTATTTTTTTTTAATTTTAAAATAATTAATAATCAATTACTAACAGTAGTCATTGAATCTTGTAGGAATAATAAACACTTAAAATAAATAAAAGATATTTTTTGAAAATAAATACATAATTTTAAAAATAACTATATGATTGATCTTCATCAAATTAAAAACCATTATTTTATCTTTGTATATTTAAAATCAATGAGGGCACTCTAAAACAACAATTATTTGAATTAAAAATGTTACATATATTATATTTGACTATAAAAATAAAAAATGTTCAACTTCCCTCAAATTTTCAAGATTTCATTAGATTAAAAATGTTTTGATCATTTTTTTGTTTTGATCGTGAAAGCAGGATAATCCTATGGTTGTTTTATTCCTTATAAGAAAAAGATACATCCATTTATTACAATTGATCAAGCATCTATCTAAAATGTCCCCTAAATATCACCCAGCTGCATACACCTCGCCCTTGCTACTACCAACACAATCTAAAGGAATACTTTTGTCTTCTTGGCTGAGAAAAACGGGCTCCCACACATTTGCTGCCTGTCCATACCCTTAACCGTTTTGGAAAGTTCAAAGTATAGCTCTCGCCTTGTTGCACATGCATAGCCTTCCCCAACTCAACCCCAACAACCCTTGGGTATAACGATGAAAGCATAAATTTTGCCCACCTCCCTAACTGTTTGTTGATTCACTAGAAACCAATTGTTGCAGCCCCTGATTAAATATATCCTACCAACCTTCAAATAAATCTGAAACATCAATCCCTCTAAAGTCTTCACACAAAACTCTATGTTTTTCAACTTCATTATAGACTGCCCAACTGGCTAAAGTGTCTGCAATCCCATTGCATTCCCGATAAGAATGCGTAACTTTGAAATCATCAAATTCCTCCAGCTTTTATTTAATATACTATACATACTTATTAATCCTCCAAATTTGAGAGCTACCTTTCGCTAGGGCATTTACAATTAGTTGAGAGTCCCCCTCCAAATGAATCTTCGAAAAAGAAAAACTTGGATGCTAATTTAATAGCCAACATAGCTGCTTGAGCCTCAGCCTCATTATTGGTTCCCTCTTGTAATTTTTGTGCCCCCAACACTAAAATATTTCCTTTCTCATCTCTTAATATGCATCCAGCCCTAGACGGGCTAGGATTCCCTTTGGATGCTCCATCAAAATTAGCTTTTATCCAGCCTGCTTCAGGCCTTAACCATTGAATCACTATGTTTTTTGTTACTGTTGAAGATCCTCCCATGCTACCATTCAAAGAGGGGGCTTTAAGATAAGGTTAGGTTCGTTGTAGGATACTATCGGCTAGGCTAAAAGGAAATTTTCCAATATTTTGTTTACACATTGCTGCATTTACCACTTCGGATATTGCCATTTCAATTCTTGCACCCAAGGCTTTTGATTTAACTCTTTACCTTGAAAGATCCACCTATTACGCTCCTTCCACACCTCCCAAATAATCAAAGAGGGGTTGGCTTGCCAAATGCAAGAGAAAGAGGATCTCTTGACCTTCAATCTCCAACTTTGAAACATTGCTTTTAAAGATTCCGGGCATGCAATCTGCCAGTGCACTTTGCTTAATATGTATTTCCAACAATATTGAGTGAAATCACATTTCAACAATAAGTGATCCACGGTTTCTTCATTTTGTTTGCACATCACACATTTATTGGGACCTTGAAACCCTAGCTTTTTAAGCTTATCACCAGTTAAAATTCTTCCACAAAGAGCCAACCATGTGAAGGACCCCACCTTAGGTAGACAATTTTTATTCCAACAAAGCTGATTTGGCCATCCGTCATCTGCCCAATCTTCCTCCAGAAATTGATAACCAAGCTTTACATTATATTGCCCATTTGCAACACCACACCATGATACTTCATCTCTGCCATTTGTTATTAAAATTTTCTGCTCTTGAAAAATATTAAGAAGTAATCGTTGCTGTTCAGCTGTTAGAAGCATATCTTCTATAGGCTTCCATACCCATTCTTCAATGCCTTCCACTACCCATTTAGTTACATGGTCTTTTACTTTCGTGCCCCACTTCACCATTACTAGTCGAATGTCTCTTAGTCTTACATCCTCCTTCAGGACGAGATACCCATCCCAAGAATCCTCCCAAAAATTCACCTTCTCTCCTGAGCCCACTTGCCAAGATAGGTGCTCCAACACTACTTTCCTACACAAGATCATAAAATTCCAGAAATCTGATCCACTGGGTGGATTTTGTATTGTGAGGATCCTTTTGCTCTCCATGTTATCCAAATATTTCCTTTGTAAAATTTTAACCCATTTCTGATAAGTCTCTTGACCATGTGCCAAATTGATTTTGCACCCATTGCTTCATTCATTAAACTCCATTTCCGGATACCAGCTTCTCCAGCCGATTTTGGTTTGCATACTTGATCCCAGGCTAAGAGTGGAATTTTCTCCTATTCTTTACTACCATTCCAAAAAAACTTCCTCATTTTTTGCTCTATTGTTGATAAAACCTTTGCTGGCAGTTTTAAACACATCATTGAATACACCAGTAAAGTTGAAATGACTGCCTTAAGCATTAAAATACGCCTTGCTGATGAAAGCCATCTGCCCTTCCAACCTTCCATTTTACTAGTACATCTGTCCACTAGCTGATTCTAAAATTCTGACTTGCACGCTCCTACAAACAAAGGGGTACCAATAAATTTCCCAGGCAGCTTGCCAGTTTTTATTCCTAGAATTCGAGCTAATTCCCTTTGCTTGACCAACCTTGTATTAAAAAAGAACACCTCCGATTTGTGCCAATTTACTTGCTGCCCCGATGCTGCACAATACTTCTCTAGTGTTGCTTTGATCACCCGTGCCTCCCTAAGAGAAGATTCCCCCATTAATAGTGTATCATCAACAAATTGCTGATGAGTTACATCCTCCATCCCTTGTGCAATACACACACCCTTCCATTTTCCCTCACATCTTTCTTTATTTATAAGTTTTCCTAACACCTCAGCCATTAAAATGAAGAGAAAAGGAGATAAAGGGTCTCCTTGGCGAAGTCCTTTAGCTGTTGAAAATAAACCCTGTGGGCTACCATTGACCATGATTGAATACCTAGGGTTTCTATACAACTCTTTATCAAGTCAACCCATGAAGTGTTAAACCCAAATCTGCCTAAGACTTTGAGTAAGAAATATCTATCCACTTGATCTTAAGCCTTTCTAATATCTAGCTTTACTAGCATTCTATCTGTTTTCACCTTTCTTATTGAATGTATGGCTTCATGAGCAATGATAATACCTTCACAATAAAACGTTGTGGAACAAATCCACTCCGCTCCTCCGAAATTAAAACATTTGGAATCCTCTTTAACCTATTAGCTATCACTTCAGAAATCACCTTGTAAATAGTATTGCACAGGGATATAGGTCGAAAATCATCAAAGGATTGTATTACCCGTTTCTTTGGAATAAGGGCAATCAAAGTGTTGTTCAAATCTCTTAGCATATAAGAGTTCGCTTATGACTCTTTTACCACTTCCAACAAGTCTATCTTTAAAATTTCCCAAAAGTGTTGATAGAAGTTCGCAGGGAACCCATTGGGACCTAGAGCTTTAGCATGACCCAGTTGAAACATTGCCGCTTTTACTTACTCCATTGTTACACTCCTATTAAGCTCCTGATTTTTTTGCTCATTAACCAACTTTGGGATAACATTTAGCATTTCCTCTACTAGGTCATCCCTTGAATTCGATTATGAGTTCAAGAGATTATGAAAGTATGTGACCACTTCTCTAGCTATTTCCTCTTGCTCGGTTAAGATCTCTCCATTGCTGTTCTTAATCTCTGAGATTTTATTTTTGCTCCTTCTAACTCTAACCAAGGTATGAAAGAATTTTGTGTTTTGGTCACCTTCTTTAAGCCAATTTTCCCTTGATTTTTGTTTCCAAAACATCTCTTCCCTTGCCAATAATTTTGCATATTCACCATTCAAAACTCTCTCGCTGAAAATCAGACTCGTCCATCCCACGATTCAAAACCTTGTCATGAAGCTTCTCCAACTCCTCTTCTATGCGATCTTTTTCTTCAAAAATATTTTTGAAGTGTTGCTTGTTCCAATCCCATAGGTTTCTCTTAATAAATTGAAGTTTCTTAAAAAACATGAAAGCTTTTGTTCCATCCACAAGAGGAGCATTTACCCACGACTTTGCCAAAATTTGTTTTAAGTCACCATCCCGTAGCCACATATTCTCAAACTTAAAAGGATTTCTGGTTGGAGTTGAGTCTTCAACAATTAATAGGGAGATTGGATAATGGTGTGATCCCGAAGATGGAATTATAAAAGATTCGACCACATAAGGTTTTACTCCCCAATTACCAGCTAGAAAGAAACAAACCAATTTTTCTGCTATATTTGTAAAATCCTTCTGCCTGTTTGTCCATGTGAAATTTCCATTCTTTGTGAATACTTCCTGCAACCCACTTCCAGTAACAAATTTTTGAAAATCTAACTGAACCATATTTAAACTGCTACACCCACCTCTCTTTTCATCATAGGATAAGGTGGCATTAAAATATCCTCCAAGAACCACTAGAGCCTCTCCTATAGTTTGCAGTGCCTCCGAAATTTGATTCCATACCATCCTTTTCAAACTTGTCCCCGTTGGTCCATACACATTAAACACGAATACATGATCCTTCATTAGTTCCATTTGCAAACTTACCAATTGCTAGTGCCTATTCTGCACCACGTCCTCAACATTCAGTCTCAATGGGTTCCAAAGGAGAGCTAACCCTCCTGAAGCACCATCTGCTTCAACGAAAAAACCCTTCCATGTCTTCCACTTCCATGAAAGCTTATTTGCACTCTCCTTATTAAGTTTAGTCTCTTGAAGCAAAATAAAATTGGGTTGCACTTGATCAAGACATCTCTTGATCAAGCACCTCTTGTCAGAGGCATTGCAGCCCCTAACATTCCAGGATAGGGCTTTCATGACACCTCGGGAAGGGTCAAGCCCTTCTTGGAATGAAGTTTTCTTTGTCCTTTTGCGCTACCAACTAGTTCTAGCTTGAATTTATTTGACTTTCTCCCTCTGTTTTGCTTCTCGCCAATTGTTAGCTTACCATCAATTGATAGACTGTACTTTATTGTGTGCTTTTCCAATATACCCTCCTCCATCTCCCCATCACTATTTTCTTCATTAGATGAAAAGCCACTACTGTCACCGTCTTTGTCCTTACCCATTGGGATTTCCATGATGTTTTTTGTGCATGTTATGTACCCCTGCACATCAATGTTTGGTAATACAACATCATTCACCTGGCAAGTGTTCACTATAGTTGTAGTTTCCTAAGTAGTCCCCTCCCTTATTGCTACTACTTGTGTCTCATCCCCTGCATTTTCCCTTTGCATTGTGTGAAATCCTGTTTCATTCCCTTAATTGTAAAGCTATCAATAGAAGCATCATTATTTAAATTCTCAAACTGAGGAGTGCTAGTTTCTGCTACTGTCATTCCTGCGTTTTTGTCAGGGACCACTAGCATAGAATGCATTTGCACTACATGTTTATTGGTTCTCTGCTCATCATCAGCCTGGGCCTTCTCCACTGATGATAATAGCTTGACATGGTTGTCTAACTGCAGTAGTAGTGCAACATCTTTGGTTTCTTTCCCTTTTTTGTTTCGAATACAATCTTGGCTTGCATGATTAATGCCCTTACAATGAACACATTTGGCAATGCAATCTTCCACTACTATCTTTTGTCTCCAAAAGCCTTCATTTGTCCTGAGTTCAATTTATTTTAGAAGAGGGGGAAAAGATTTCTAGTTTATACATATTCTCATGTACATGCTTGAAT
The DNA here is from genome assembly GCA_007258455.2 of Sequoia sempervirens. Classification (NCBI taxonomy): domain Eukaryota; kingdom Viridiplantae; phylum Streptophyta; class Pinopsida; order Cupressales; family Cupressaceae; genus Sequoia; species Sequoia sempervirens. The sequence continues at coordinate 58,892 of VDFB02004156.1, read as the reverse complement.
CCTACTTATCCACCGTTTGCTCAACACTTACAAAAGTTCCCAATTGGATCCCAATCGTTCTCAAGGTTTTTGGATCCCAATACTCTATAGGAAGATTTTGTAACCGGATCCAAGTTGAAATCTCTTCTACTGTTTCTTTCATATGATTGAAATTGGGAACCCAGTCCTTAATGAAAAAACCCATGACATCCATAATAAATGGACCATTATTCAAAATCCAACCCTTAGTTTGTTCCGACTCACATTCAACGAAGAGAAAACCATTAGATAAGGGCTTTAGATTTATGCATGGGTTCCATACCTCGTCGCACCACTTTCTCACTCTGGTATACTATGCTTGATTCCCAACCCATTTCATATAAAAGGCCTTTGCTTTGCAAGCCCTTACTACATCTGCCCACACAGTCCCCCCTACAACACATGAAATGACTCAGCTATCATCCTTAACCTTTATGCACTCTGTCTCCTGTACTAGTTTCTTGACAGTGTCTTTTGGTTTCCAATTTTTTTTTCCAATTTTTTTTCGAAGTCTCATTTCCTTGATGTTTCGGCCCCATCCACAATTTACTATAGTCCCACCTAGGAAACCTCCAATTCACTCTGTTTTGCTGGAGCGGTTGTTGTGCTCCGCCATGACTTCGTGGATCCTCTCATTGCTAGTTTGTACCTTGCATCCATCGATTTCCATAAGGTTGCCCCTAACCCGTTCGCTATGGAGCCTGAAACCTCCTCGTTGACCACCATGGCCCGTGACCTAGGTCTCCACCTCACCACACCATTGCTCGGATTTAAAGAATATGGAGATCTAATGTTGCTCTTGTTGCCCTTCCATAATGGTTAAACTTGTTGAGTGCAAAGTAAAAATGTTTTGATCATTAAATCTAAATTTATTCTGGATAATATCATTACAGTTTGGAAAGGAATGGAATGGGCCCGATGCTCTAAGTAGAAAGCCATTTTTTCTTAAAATTGACTTTGCTAAAGCATATGATCACATCAAATGGCCTTTTATTCTTGCCATGTTGGCTGCCTTGGGGTTTGGCTCTAATTTTATTCAAGTTGTCCAAATGCTTTTTTTAGATGCCTCTGCTTGTATTATCATTAATGGTCGCTAGTCCCTTTCCTTTGGCTTGTTTCGTTCCATCCGCTAGGGTTTCTCGCTCGCCCCCTCACTTTATGTGCTTGCTGTTGAAGGGTTTGGGTATTTGCTAGCTAATTCTATTTTCCAGTGGCAAGTTAGAGGCATTTCTTTTCCCAATTCACATACTCAACTTGTTAATGGCCATTTTGCTAATGACTCTTTTCTCATTCTTCAGGAAGAGGAAAATAATATCAAAGCTGCTTTGGATTGTCTTGAGACTTTCTGTCTTGCCTCTAGCTCTTCCTTCAATGGCATAAAATCTTATGCTACAAGTAGTCTATTTTTCCCATTCCTCAATGGTTTCAATAGTATGGCTAGAAGTGGATTGGTCCAGGGGAAATTTTTCGTTGTCTGGGCATTCCCTTTGCCTTCTAGGCTTCCCCCGCGGAGTTGTAGCAAGTGGTTCTTTTTCGGATTGAGCATAAGCTAGCTTACTGGATTACCAAGCCTCTCTCTCTTGCTAGGAAATTCCAGATCTGTTCTAAAGTTTTAGTGGCTACGCATGTTTATTACTCTTCTTGTTGGGTCCTTCGAAGGCTGCTTACGCTAAGTTTGAAAAACTGTTACACGAATTTCTTTGGGCCTCTTCTGAGACTCATTGAGAGTTTCACCGCATAGCCTGGGAGTTTTGTTGCCTACCTAGAGACTCTGGAGGGCTTGGCCTGCTCTCCACTCAAAGGAAAGGGATTGCCCTATGTGTGAAATGGATAATTAGAGCTCTTAATGGCGATGGAGCCTAGAAAATTCTCCTCAATCATTGCATTCAATCTGGATTTCCTACACATAGACCGGCTGCTAGTTTTAGGATCAGATTTGCAATAAGTAGAAATACAACACATGAACAATAAACAAAACACTTTTACCCTGGAAAAGCCCTCCTACTCGAGGGAGAAAAACCCAACCACAAATATATCACTTATATATTGAATAAAAGAGCAACAAATTGCTTTACAATTAGGCCACACACTAGGCCGGACTGATGGAATGATTATAGCACCTCTCTAGATGCAAATACACAAGAAATAATGAATATCGATCTTCTTGAATATATATCAATCTGTTGTACATATGAAAACTCCTCTTGAAGAATGCAAATTCTTTGAGAATAATAATCGATTTGTTGTAAAATGATGATCTCCTAGGCGTGCAAAGTTGTCTTGAAAAAATTAATTGGTTTCCAAATGAATGTGAGTCGCCTTGAATATATAGACACCAAGATGCCTTTCCATGAAGAGTTGACCTCTTTCACATAAGAGACAACTTTACACAAAATGATGCGACTTCTCATCAAGTCGGATTTAAGAAATAAATAAATTATCATGTCTGCCTCAACATTTAATATTGTTTTATATATGTTTTTGAGTTCGAAGGAGAAATAAATCTCCCGCTGCTAATATGACATCAACACTCCCTCTTAGCTAGGGAGATATCTTTCCAGATATTCACATCATGGAGTTTGTCAACATGACGTCCACAATGGCTACACCCATTTATGGAAAGCTCAAAGGTTCATCACAGAGTCTCTCAACGTGATGTCACCATGGAGTCTCTCAACATGATGTCCACCATGGCTACTCCCATGTGTGGAAAGAAGCACATGTACAAGTGCCCATCACAGAGTCTCTCAATGTGATGTTGTCATGGAGTCTCTCAACATGACGTCCACCATGGATACTCCCATGTGTGGAAAAAAACAAGTACAAAGGGTTCATCACAAAGTCTCTCAACATGATGTCATCATGGAGTCTCTCAACATGATGTCTCAACTCAATCTCAGAGATGAACAAGGGCTCACACCTCATATTTCTCTGTCTCAGAGAAATATACACTACAAGGGCTTTCACCTCATACTTCTCCGTCATAGAGAAATATACACTAACAAGGGCTTTAACCTCATACTTCTCCATCATAGAGAAATATACACTAACAAGGGCTTTCACCTCATACTTCTTCGTCATAGAGAAATATACACTAACAAGGGCTTTCACCTCATACTTCTCTGTCACAGAGAAATATACACTAACAAGGGCTTTCACCTCATACTTCTCTGTCATAGAGAAATATACATTACAATAGATCTTCATGATGATGTGACTCCCTCTAAAGCTCCAAGTACTTGCATCAACATCCTGACCTCCTCATCCAAGGTTGCCTCTGTTGGTTTTTCAGACTCCCTCTGAATGTTAATTCCTTCTCTTCGAAGAAACTGATCACAATGACAATTTGAATAGGTTCTTCCTCTTCGAGAGATGTCTCTAGTTATGTGCCACCAACTCAATCCCATGACAACAAGTTGTGTCTCCATTCTTTAGCCTGCGTGACTTCCTCATAGGATGCATCAAGCTCTTCCTCCCTTGAATGCAATCTCTCATCATCCTTATGCTCCTTGGTCCGTCCTGCAAGCATTTTAGAGAGTTTAATAATAGTTCATAGAACTAAACTATCCCAAAGAGAAATACCAATGCTAGAATCATACATGATTCACTATTCCAATGTTATTGCATGAATTAATAACTACATAAAATTGATTCAAGGTACAAGCATAAAATACTTATCTCTTTATGTTGGTACACCAATGAGCTAGACCTGTAGCCGTGTCTCATCTTTGCCACCTTCACTTGATGTCAACCTCAAGGAAAGTGGGAAAATGAATCATCCATTTATCAAAGATTGAAGACTCCATTTAAATCTTGAGATCACATTATGAATCAATGCACCCACACTCATGTGATGAAAGAGTTTAAGTAATCAAAAAGAGTGAAAATAAATCATCATGACTTCCTTCCACATGGCCAAAGAGAATACAACATAGGGGAAATGTCACGAAGTGTTAAGCCACCTTTAATCAATGAATCACCGAATACCACAAGATTCGTCTCTCCATACATCACCACTGCAACCACATTGCACATTTATTTGTGCATCGAATAGGCCTGTGGCTTCAATCATTAATTCCTGATTGAGTTTTTGATTAACCAAATCTGATAGGATCTTTTCCTTAGACCCGCTCTGATACCTTGTTAGTTTTAGGATCAGATTTGCAATAAGCAGAAATACAACAGCACATGAACAATAAACACAACACTTTTACCCTGGGAAAACCCTCCTACTCGAGGGAGAAAAACCCAACCACAAATATATCACTTATATATTGAATAAAAGAGCAGCAAATTTCTTTACAATTAGGCCAAACACTAGGCCGAACTAATGCAATGATTATAGCACCTCTCTAGATGCAAATACACAAGCAATAATGAATATCGATATTCTTAAATATATATCAATCTACTGTAGATATGCGAACTCCTCTTGAAGAATGCAAATTCCTTGAGAATAATAATCGATCTGCTGTAAAATGGTGATCTCCTTCTAGGCATGCGAAGTTGTCTTGAAAAAATTAATTGGTTGCCAAATGAATGCAAGTTGCCTTGAATATATAGAAACCAAGATGCCTTTCCATGAAGAGCCAACCTCTTTCACATAAGAGGTGACTTTACACAAAATGATGCAACTTCTCATCAAGTCGAATTTAAGAAATAAATAAATTATCATGTCCACCTCAACATTTAATATTGTTATATATATATTTTATTTCGAAGGAGAAAGAAATCTCCTACCGCTAGTATAACATCAATATTGGCTTGGAAGGGGATTGGCTTTCAAACCCTTCTGTTTATGAGGGAACCAGTCCAAATTGTGGGAAATTTTGTGGCCAAAAGCATTTGGAGAGCCTGGGAAGCTGTTAAGCCCTAGATCCGTTGGGCTAGCTTTGGTTTCTGTGATGGGCTCTTTCTCAATCAATAGAATGTGTGGTGGTCGCCCCTTTTTCCAGTAATACTTAGTCGTTGGCTAAATCACCCTGGCTCAAGGCTTTAATATTTCACAAGAAAGATATCCATACCTTGCAACACGTGTTTCACAGACCAATGATGCATGCTATGTTGTGGGAACATTTTTGTGCTCAGTACAAACTTCAAAACCATGACCGTGATACTTAAGAAGGTTTGGTGAATGCTATTCCAACAAAAATGCTTCATAAGGTGGGTATTCGTGGCACCAAGCCCTAGTGGAAGGACCAGAAGTGGTACCCAGACACCCCTTTCAGAAATTACAAGTCTAGGCTTGAATATTTGTGGCTTTCACCACATTTTCCTATGGTTGATAGTTTGAACTGGCGGTGGCATATTTAGTCTTCTATGTCTGTTTGGTCTGCCACTTGGTCTGCAAGTGTTAAGCCTAAACTCACCCACTTTGCATTTTCATCTGCCACTTGGTCTACAAGTGTTGATCCTAAACTCACCCACTTTGCTTGGTGTATTCTTTTCCAAGGCTTACCGGTGGGGTCTCGACTTGTTCATTTGGGGGTCTAGGACCCTCGTTGCCCATTCTGTGGGAAAGCTGAGTCTTTTAAGCATCTTTTTTGGTTTCATACCAGAGCTCAACAGTTTTGGAATTGGATTCATAACTTCTTTTGACCGTTCAAGCTGGAGCCATTCTCTTGGCATATGATTTTGCTAGACAATTCACCTAGGCTTCCCGCTAAGTATACCCAACTTTGGCACACTTTTAGGGTGGAAATCCTCTTTAATATTTGGAAAGATAGAAATGCCTACATTTTTGCTAACAACCAGATTGATTAAAATGTATCTTTGTACTCTAAAGCTATTATTTGTTCTAATGTGCTTTTGCAGATTCAAGTTCAAGCAAACAAAGTTACACTTGAGGTCTCTCACCTCTAGATGCTTCTGGACCATTAGGGAAATTCCCTGTGCACTATGGCTCAAGTGCCCTCTTCACCCACCTCTTCCTGTGACTGGTCATCTTCACGGGGTTGTTGGTGGAGTGGTTCTGCTTGCCCCCGCTCTCAAGCTCCTCCTCGTCATGGCTCCCACCCTCCTCGATGATCACGTTCTCCTCCTCCGTGGGTTGACTTGGGGATGCCCTCTGGAGGGGTGGTGGGGAGTGACGGTGGAACCTCTGGGTGGCCCTTTGATCCTACTCCTAGTAGTGGCTCTAGTTGGCTGGACAATGCAAAATGTTTCTCGTGTTTGGCTTTGGCAATCTCGCCCAACACGAGGATGAAGAAAAAGATAAACAAAAAGAAGATGATGATGGATGGTGCCCTCCTGACATCACTCTAGACCCCGCTGATGTATGGGGAAAGAAGATGGATGATAGGGACCCTTCTGGCTTTGCTGACATTGCTTTGGCTGCATAATGGCCTTTTTATTTTTGTTTGTAATGTTTATGGTTTTCTGGGCTAGGCCCAAGTGACTAGTTTTCTAGGCTTCGCCCATTTGACTCTTGGGGTGTTCCTTCTTACCACCCATCTTCTTTTTGTGAATGTGTATTATTATCTTTATAATTAATATAGATAGCTGCCTATTCATAAAAAAATGTTTTGATCATGAACATTTAAAATATTTAACTTCACTCAATTGTCCAAGGTTTTTTGAGTTTATTTACAAGAGAGATTTAAAACTTTTCGATCAAATACCACACTATGAAGATTAATCCACGCACATTCTCTATATTGTATCTTTCAACCATGTGCATGAGAGGCCCTAAAAGTGTTAGAGAAAACATGAGCCTATAGAATCATATGAATTTGCGACACAAATTAGTTGCAAAGAAAAAAGAAGAGATAAAACAAAATAATTGAATCACATTTAACAAGAAATATTTATGTGGTAAAACTTTGACAATATGTCAAGGAAACATCCATAGGATAAAGTATCAGTATTCTTATTGTTCAAAGAAAAAGTTACAATCTTCATGCCGTTGAGGTGACAAAATTAATTTGCCTTTTAAGGCTATAAAGATATATATGATATCTTCCACATAACAACTAGTGTCAAACTTAGAAAATAAATAGACAAGAAACAATAGATTCTCTTTAAAGGTTTTTATTTTTTATTTTATTTTAAGATAAGATTGTTTTTTCTTTATATTGTTGTCACAATCCAACAATCTTCACCTTGACAACAATTTACTTGATACCTCGCCCATGCCCATTCATCACCTTTTTTGCAAGTGAAGAGAAGCCAAAATCCACCTCAACTTCTCTAACATTATTGGTTTTGTAAACCCGTTTGCATAATTTTCTTGTGTATGAACTTTGTCAAGAGCTACTATACCACCTCTATAAATAGCTTGTCTTACAAAATGGTATTTAAGTGCAATATGATTGGTCCTATCTCTATGTTTTTTATGCTTAAAATTTGTTTTTCTACTCATAGATCCTTCATATCAAACGTACTAGCCAACTAGGCTTTAAAATTGTTGATCTCAACCATGCTTTTGCTTGCTACAAGCATATTGTCAACATATAACACCAAGACAATGTAACTATTTTTCAAACTTTAAAAGTAAACATAATGGTCATACTCACTCCTTGTAAAATTTTAGCCCACCATGAAGGAATCAAACTTCTTGTACCATTGCTTGGGTGATTGCTTAAGACATACAATGAATTCTTGAGTTTGTAAAAGATCTTCTCTTATGATCTTGAACAAACCCTTAGGATTGTTCCATTTATAGATCTTCCCATCCAAATCACCTTGTAAATATATCATTTTAGTATCTAGATGCTCTAACTCAAGATCAAGTAAAGTAACTAATGCTAATACTATTTGAATAGAAACAAATTTATCAAATGCCATATTTTTTAATGAAAATCAATACCTTGCTTTTGAGAATAGCTTTTTGCTACTAGTATTGCTTTGTACCTTTCAACTTTATTATCAACATGCTTCTTCAGTTTGAAGAACCATTTGTAATCAACAACTTTTCTGCCCTTTGCGAGTTGTACTAGGTCCCATTTTTTATTCTTTTCCAAGGCATTCATTTCTTCTTTCATTGCTATTTCCCATCTAACACTTTCAATACCATCCATCACTTTTTGATAACAAGTAGGTTCCCATCATTAGAAAGCAAAGCAATCGATAAACTATAATCATCATACATGATAGGAGGATTTCCAACCCATGTATATCTCCTTAGAGTTGATTGTATTTCCACATTTTCGTGAATCTTTTATGTGTCCTCATCTTCATCTCCAAAAGCTTCTTCCTACTCCCTATTTTTTGTAGATGGATGAGTTTCCAACTGAATTTTTTGATATTGTGGTACATGTTCTTGGTTCATTTCAACTTCCATTATGTTTGATTTATGTGAGGAGATTCATCAAATACTACATCTTTGTTAATGATGATTTAGTGGGAAGTAGGATCACATAGTCTATATCCCTTAACTTGACCATAACCGACAAAAAATATATTTTGATCTAGGGTCGAACTTAAAATGTTGATCTTTAGAAATAAGAGCATATGCATCACAACTAAATTTTTTCAAAATTGAGTAATCACAAGCATGACCTGTCCATACCTCTTCAAGGATCTTACAATCTATTGCAACTAATGGTGGCCAATTTACCAAATAGCAAGCTATAGTGATTGCTTTTTCCCACAAATCTTGCTACAACTTGGTATTATTTAGCATTCTCCTTGCTCTCTCTAGAAGAGTCTTGTTCATGTGTTCAACAACACCATTTTGTCAAGGGGTGTAAACTATAGTTTTATTTTTGATTCCATCTTTGCAATAGTTTTCAAATTCCATAGATGTGAACTCAACCCTATTAACTGTTCTTAAATACTTGATTGACCTACTAGTGCTCTTTTCATTCAAGACTCTAAACTACTTAAAAGTACTAAACACATCAACTTTCATTTTAAAAATATAGACCCACACCTTTCTAGAGTAATCATCTATAAAGGTCACAAGGTATGGTGATCCTCTTGAAGAAATTGTAGGGGATGGTCCCCAAACATCAAAATGAATTAGTCTAGAATACCCTTTCCTATACAATTACTTGTTTTAAACCTTTGTCTATATTGCTTCCAAAGACACAATACTTACATAAATTCAAATTCAAAGATTTTAAATTTGAAAGTAATCTATGGTTTATCAGTACCTTTACCCCTTTCTTGCTCATATGGCTTGGTTGCTAATGCTATAAACAAGTATATTCTAAGATACCACTATTATTTCACTTATATCAATACTCCCTTCTAGATTATAAATGTTCCCAATCTTTGTATCCTTCATGACCACTAAAATACCCTTGGACAACTTCAGTTCTCCACCTTGACTTGTAAATTTGTAACCTCCAAAATTTAAGACTCCTAAGAAAATTATTCTTTTTGAGTTCTAGTACATGTCTTACCTCTATCAATGTCCATATAATATTGCCAAACATTTTAATCTTAATGCTCCCAATTCCAACAATCTTACAAAAAAACATTATTCCCCATAAGAACACCGCCATCAATATAATGGTAAGAAGAAAACCAACTCCTATGTTGACACATGTGATTCAAAGCACCAAAATCTAAAAAACATTCCTCATGATATTGTGAACTATTACAAACAGATAATACTTATACCTAACTTGATTCAATTGGATTAGCTTCTTTTGTGGAGTCATCCTTGGCTTCTTACCTCTTCCAACAATCTTTCTTAAGATACTTCATTTTTTTACAATATCATTTTCCTTTACCCTTTTTGCCTTTTGACTTAGATTTAGATGTACCTCTTGAATCCTCCCTTTTTTGTGGACTGACCCCTAGCCACATTTCTTTTGGCGTGGAGATTTCCATATTGGATTTCTTTCACACCTCCTCAAACAACAAGACTCCCACAACAAAATCAAAGTTAAGAGTGTTTGTTGTGCTAAAGCTAATGGAAGCGGCTAAGTGGTTCCAAGATTAGACAATGAACATAATAACGTGACTACCTTGTCCTCACCTTCGATTTTTGCACCCATACTAGTTAATTGGCACATACGAGTATTGAAAACATATAAATGATCAACAATTTTGGTACCTTCCTTAATTCACAAACTATACAATTGCCTTTTCAAGTATATTTGATTTGTCAAGGATTTTGTCATGTAAAGACTATTCTACTCTACAAGTTTGTTGTTGTTTCCTCTCCAACAATATTGAAAAAAATATCATCTTCTAAACACAATCAAATTGTGCTAAAAGCTCTTGTATCTAGATCTTCCCAACCCTCATGAGTCATATTCACAAGTTTCTTTGACTTGCCTACCAACGCCTTATGCAGTCCTTGTTGCACCAACAAATTGTGCATCTTGAGCTTCCACAACTCAGAATTATTCTTTCCATTGCATTTTTCCACCTTGAACCTTGCATACGAAACCTTCGCCATTTGATATTGTAGAACAAACACCAAGTCCTAACATAGTCACTCCAAATATAAAAGCTTTAATACCACTTGTTGAGAAAATATGATTCCACAAAACCATATAAATTTGCAGTACAAATTAATTGCAAAGTAAAAAAGAAGAGACAAATTAGAATAACCAAATCACATTCAACAAGATGATAAAACCCTGACAATATGTCAAGGAAACATCCATGAAACAAAGTATTAGTATTCTTATTGATCAAAAGAAAAATTACAATCTTTATGTAGTTGTTACTACAAAATTGATTTTCTCTCCAAAACTACAAAAATATATATAATATTTTCACATAACAGGACAGTCAACTTAAAAAAATCCCAAAAATTCTTATTGGGATTTTTAATTTAATTTAATTTTTTTCTTTATATTGTCACAGTCCAACAATAAATTAATAGCCTCTTTTGTTCTGGAGATCTCCGCCCTCTGGGAATTTGATTTTTGGATGATGATTGCTGCTGCATTGTAAATTGAAAATTGATGTTGATATCTGTCTCTTTCTGTTGAATATTTCATGCCTAGATGTTGAACACTTGCTGTTTCCGCATTGAAATAAAGGTGGGCGTTACAATTTCAACGGAAAGGAGTTGAAGTTGTAAATCTTTCTATTGTCAATGACGTTACATTTTAGCCTGCTGCTTTGAAGTTTCTACTGCTGCATGGGCGTTGGAATTTGGATATAAAATCTACAAAAATGTGTTAAACAACTACAATAATTATCAAAGAAAGTGTTAGATGTGACTGCCAGGAGTGAGAAAGTGTAGAGAGAACGTTGGAAATTGCTATAAATTCATATTTCAGCAGTCCACAGGGTTCCACATTAAAGCAAGCGGTCAATAAAACATTTTGAAATATTTAAAGAATATGCAAATGCTGGAAATATTAAATTTTGCATGCCATAAATTCATTCTCATATCACATTGGAAACATTAATTTGAACTTGTATAGTGTCAAGCATATCCTTACACTAATTGGACAAACTTGTGGGTTTAGAGGTTATTGGGATGTAGCTCATTCAAAAGACTATAAGTTTTAGTTTAGTTTAGTTTATTTTTTATTTTTTTTGAAATAGAACAATTGGAGATTATATGGGTGTATACTTTTTGTCCATCAGAGAAATAAGGTTATGTTAAGTATATAGGATTTAAAGATCAGATTTTTTAATCTTTTTAAAAGTAGAAAGTATTGTATCAAGGACCCACTAGAGGGTAAATGTAAAGCTGTGATAGTGTTCATCACGATTAGAAGAATGAGCCTAAAAATGATAAGGAATGAAGCATGAACATGGAAAGACATTAGCTTTCAATGATCTTGGGATTTAGTTGACAACCTACACCTCCTATTAATTGTGCTTAATTATTCTAGTTTCAGAAATGAGATAAGAGAGCACTTGCATTATTAAAATATTTTTGTTTTCACAAGTCATTTTTTGTATAGAAGCTTGGAAAACACTCAAAGACTTATATGATGAACAACTAGCATTCAAGAAAATTGATCTCTTAATGTAGTTGTTGAATACCAAACTTAATATTGATGAAGATGTTTTTCAATATATTGTGATGGAAATCTTGAAACATGACTACAATACCATAAGTAACAAAATTCATGATGATATGCTAATCTCTATTATTTTGAATGGTTGGTTCAACTTGATACAATTCTTTTAGAAATGTTACGACTTAGTGATAAAATCAATAGCACTTTTGATTCTATTTGTGAATTGCATACTCAATATCAATATCAATTTGCAAAGAAGAAAAGTGCTAAAATTATAGAAGTTTACAAAGGTAGGAAAACACATAATAGTGAAAAAACATGAGAAAATGAAATATTTTCCAAAGCATTCTCCAAAGTAGTATTCACATTCCTCCAACTATGAACATTGAGATAGGCATAAACATTCTTTTTGACCTTGTTATTACTCAAGTGACTCTTCACAGTAGAAAGCAAAACTACTATAACTGTGGTGGTCTATGACACTATGTTGATGTATGCCTTTCTAGAAAATAAAATCAGTTAAACCATTTGTGATAAAATCAATAACACTTTTGATTCCATTTGTGAATTGCTTACTTAATATCAATGTCAATTCACAAAGAAGAAAGCAAAACTACTATAACTGTGGTGGTCTATGACACTATGTTGATGTATGCCTTTCTAGAAAATAATCTTCTAGACATAAATAAAAGGCAGGAACACAATAAGCTGCTCATTCTAGTGGGGCTTCTTTTAATTACTCTAGTTATTTTGACATATCATTTGACCATGAAATGTCCTACATGGCCGAAGTCTATGAAAGCGTTTTTGATTGATAGAGTCAAGGGTTAAAATAGGGGTTGGATGATACACTGGGAGGTTTGATGGATTATTTTCAGCATGGTTAGCTTTTTTCTTGGAGAATGAGCAAATTGTTTGAGACAGTTTTGGTAGAAGTTTTTACTTTGATTGTTCTAGTGTTGTAGTTTTATTATGTTCAATTTTAGTTTTCCTTTCTAAGCTCTAATTAGGAGTAGACAAAGTTGTTTGGATGCACTTTTTGTTGCAAAAACTTCTCACCTCTTGAATAACATGGGGAAGATAGCTATATTGTACGAGTTGACAAAGGTTGCTAGTGGAGTATTGTTGAATAAAGTGAGGTCAATGTTGTTGGGTATTATGATAGATGCGCCATACAAAATATTGAACGGTATAGTGGGCATTTGTGTGGATCTTAATGGTTTGATGTAGTGAAGTAAACCATGAATGTGCTTATACTATAATACAAGTAGAAAATAGTCGAATAGGATGAGCATGCTAGGCAGGATGTTAATCATTCATGTTACAACTTATAAGATAGTGGGCTTCGATTGAAGGGGGTTTGTTGAGTTTTATGATAAAAAAAATTGATTTTATTTTTTATTTATACTAATTTATTGGAGCATGCTTATCGTTATGAGTCACCCCCTTTAATATTAGTATATTGATATGCTAATAAATATTAGAATAAGTGATAGTTGCAGTTGAACATGGAGTTTCTCATATGATAGATTTTTGGAAAACCTTTAGACAGACTTTTTGAAATCAATGATAATTAATCCTGCACAATTTAGTTTGAATTTTTCTGTTATTTATAATCATAAAATAAAATTATTTTTCTTGTTTTACTTGAGATCCCACAAATAAAATAATATTTAATTTGTTCTTAGATACTGTGGTTTTGCTTCACATATGGACGCTGTGTAGTTTGCTTTGTAACAAATTTTGCTGGATTTTGGAATAGTTTTGAGGGTTTGTTGATGTTTTGCACTGGTTGGTTTGAATTTTGTGTCTGGTAGGTATTGGCAAGGGGTAAATTGAAAAGGTGAAAATAATAAATAATAAATATGAAATTAAAATTAAAATGTATGGAGGTAGATCTGGTTGGTGCCAATATTCTTCATTACTGGTTTCTTTTAGAGCAGTGAGAGCTTCTTTGGGATGACATAAATAGGCAACTTTGGCCTCTGTGAATGTTACCCATTTTTTGGGAAGATCTTGACATTGTATGAATAAGTTCCAGGTAAGATCTTGACATTGTATTGAGCATAGATTTTGGGTCAGATAAGGTTTTATGAATTTCCTTTATGTCTACATATGGAATATTGTGGTCATCAGCTTTCCATGGGGATGTTCTGTTTCGGTTTCTGTTAGCAACTGATTGTACATTACAACATAAATCTTCCTCCTCTCATGTAAAGAAGTACCTTAATCTTGAAGAATGGATTTTTTTTTTTTAAAAATATTTGTCAATTGGTTTGTTAATAGTTTAAGTCACATTTTTACAAAATTTTATTTCAGTCTTATTTAAATAGGTGTTTATTTAAAAAAAATTAACTCACCACAATATTTGATACATTTTAGATCAGATTCACTTAAATTTTATAAGTTATTGTAGAAATCTAAATTAATTCCCCAATAATATAGCATAATTATTAGTTACTTTAGGTCATATTGCAATCTTTCATTACCACAATTGATTTAAAATATAATTTAAAAACCCTCATTGTATTTTGTGAGGTAAAATGTACCATGATTGGTAATGCTCACAGGGCTTGAAATTGCATTACAAGTTGTGGGTACGTTTTATCTCATGAAATACAACAAGATCCATTAGAATATATTTTAAATCAATGGTAGCAACTAAATATTATAGATTCTACCCCTTAAACCATCAATGATTTCTACCCGGGACCCTATTTTTCCATAATAATTATATATTATTAAATTGGAAGGATTTGTCATGGTAATAAATAAATTTCTCTATTATTTTCCAAGATTGGTCAATATTTTTTACAAAATTTTATTGATGTAAAAAAAATTGCCAATAGAAATTAATGTTTAAAAAAAATGAAAGATTTAACATTTTATATCTTTTTTAAAGAGGTTTTTAAAGTCATCCCTAAAAAGGAATATATATTAATGCATTTATATGATTTATTAGTTGTCAATAAATGAATCAATAAGATGAAATATTTAAAATAGTTGATCAAATGTTCTACTGCATATTTTGTATTTTTTTTTAAATACCAAAACTAAAATATCTATCATTTTATTGGACAATAATTGTGAAAAGTAATATTAATGTGATGTAAGCTATGGAATCTTATAATTATTTCATTTCGACTATAAAAATATTAATAGTGTAAAGGTATTTTCATGTCACTTTTTAATTCCATTTATTGTCATAAATGACATTACTTTTTATTTAAAAGATTGTGGGTCAATGAATATAATTTTTAAAACATATTTTAGACAATTTCAATTAATTGAAAAGATGAAATAGAGAAAATATGAGAGATTGTGATTAAAATAATTAATAATAATTTAAATAAAATTTATATCTATTGATTTAAAATATTTAAAAAATTAGCAATAAAAAATAAAAAAAAAATATTTTTGATCTATTTTATATTTATTTGTTTCATAGTTTACTTAAGAAACACTATATATGTAAATTCTAACAACTTTTATTAGTTTAAAGTCAAATGCATTCATGTTCAAATGTAATTATTGAATTACATCATATTTAGAGCTTTAATTTTCATTTGACATTGCTTCTCTTTGATTAACATTTGCAACATAATTCTAAGTTTTGTTGAATTAGGTTCTTCTATTTTAACTTTTAAACATCATTTAGATTTTTTTTTTTTAAAGTAGTTCGACAAATTTCATCTCTAATATGACAAGTGATTTAATAAATTTTTATTATATTAATAGTATTGACAAGTTAATTATTCAAATTGGTTTTGAGAGTTCATATGAGTTGTTACATTTTGATGAACACTAGTCAAAGTATTGATCAAGTTTTCTCTCCATTTTGGGGTGTCCCCATTTTAGCCAAAAACAATAAAAATAATGTTTTTCTTAGCATTGTTGTGAAGCCACATTCTTTTGTGTTAAGGGGCCAATTTCTTAGTATGTTATTTAATAGTGAAAACAATCTCCTCTTTTGAAAATATAATGGCATTTTTATTTAGGAATCCACCATCTTTCAATCTTAGTTGCAATAAGATTGATATTATGTTAGTTTATTTAATTCTTTTCCAGCTAGGAGTGTTGTTAGAGAATTAATTTTTAACTCACTCCATTGCTTTTATGCAAACAAAACATATTTATTCAAACTATATTGTTATGGTGTTGTTTGGTGTAAGTAAATTATTTTAGGAGCTTGGAGAATGAAAAACAATATATATATATGGTTTGATTGCTTGAAAACCTTATATTTCTTTGTGACATGTTTCCAAACAAATTGGGCACCACTTTCTTGCTCCTATAGTTCTTGGGGAATTTTGTCAAAGTAGTTCACATGATTTGTCCAAGCTTAGAAAAATCTATCATAAATTTTTTCTCATACATTGTTGTGCTAGTAGAAATAGGTAGCATGTCTCCTTACTTAGTATAGTGATTTTGTATGTTAACATCCTACTATGTAACATGATATTCACAATATGTATACTATTAGCTTTATGATGATTCATTATTTCCATATATTATAGCCAAATTAGTGATGACCTATGAAATAGAAGAATGTACAAGAGATTCCAAAGAAGTGAAACCATGGGATTAAAATATAAATGTGAAGGATCTACACATGGGTGATCCCACAATAGTGGTTTACAATTTTTGGCCAAACTAGACACTGAAATTATTTTTTCAACTAAATCTTCACATTCAGGCACCTATAGCGGCTAAATCGTGAAGAATTTGAAGATGATGCAAACTAGAGTCTCGTCACATTTTGTTTGCAGATTCTAAAATATTTTTCAAAATTTTTGAATCAGATTCCACTTTTTCCATCTCCCACAAAACTGGTTTTTCAAAACAACATTTTTAAAAAGTGCTTTATAATTATAACTTTTTTCCATGAAGGATAAAATTCTAATTCTTTCGAATTTAGATTTGTAACTGATATCTGCTTCCACTTGGTTAGATAGTTTTATTGAATATTTTTTCTTTAATCAAGTTTCAAAGTCAAACCAATTACAATTCATAAACCTATAACGTATAACTTTTTTTGTATATATCGAAATTCAATTTTTTTTTTCTATTGGATCAAGGACTTCAATATCTAGTGCACTCATTTTTTATTTTTATTTTTTGATAATTTGCTATTTTCCATGTGTAGAATAGAGACCTTCATTTTCGATGAAAAACCTATGTTTAATAAAACTAAAATATCAAATACATAATAAAACCAAAACATATTAAAATTATATTCGTTGGATAGCTTGTTTTGAGGACTACTTGATTCCAGTTGGGTTTGTGAATATTCCTCCATTTTCATCCTCAAACCGAGCTTCGAAGTGCCAAAATTCAAGTTTTTTTTTTGTCTCAGGGGGGATGAGGAATAAAGGGGGTTTGAACAAACCCATAGGGTTCAAGCGAACCAGGGTTCATTCGAACCAGGGTTCATTCGAACCAGGGTTCATTCGAACCCCCCTTCTATAAGGGGTTTTGATGACTTTTTTGGCAGGAAAGTATTAAGAGGGTTCGGTCGAACCTAGGTTCTACCGAACCCCTAATTGGTTCGGTCGAACCAATAGGTTCGTATGAACCCCTAAAATCAGGTTTTTTTCCATGCATTCATTTTTTGTGAGTTTTCCTTCCTCACTTCAATTGTAAACCACTATTGTGGCTTCACCCACATCTATATGAATGTATTTGGTCATTGTAATTAGAAACATGTGGATATGACCAAGGATGGTTCTAAGGTCAATTACTTGTTGGGACCATTAATAGTGTGGATTGTTGATACAAATCAATATGTTGCTTCTCTTGAGTCAAGTTGATAGTTAGGTAAGGTCCACTTATTGTGTTGTGTCAAGAAGTTTTACTTTTATCATGTGGCAACAATCCATTTAGTTGGTTAGTTAGGGTTTCCCTTGCTAATGTATTGAGGCTATTACATGTTCATAAAAAAACTACCTTAGAAAAGAAGGTTTGTTGTATAGCTATTGACCAGTGGGTTTTATTGTTGATTATGAGTCTAGTCCTAGTAAGTGAATTTGATTAAAGTTGAGTTACTAACTCTTATGAGTGTTGATTAGCTATGTTTTGTTACTTTTAGATTAAAGTTATATGATAATGGTCACATACTGATTGTGTAAAGAAAGATAATTTCTTGTTGGTAGATAATCAAGTAGCTTTTGAGATGAGATTGCAAGGGTTATAGTATGTTTATGCTAAATTATGAATCATAATGTTGGAAAGGTATAAATTAAGATCTTGGTTTCCTTGCTGGATGTTATTTACTATAGGTTTACTAAATTGTGAACATAATCAAGTTTCCTTGTCTATTGTTAGGCATTATTAATTAATGGGAATAAAAATTGAACCTTGTTGGGATATGCAATATTATTATCAAAGAAACTTTATGGGTCATGGCCTTGTTTAAGAATGGGTATTGGTAAATGGTGGTTTGCTACATTGTTGGGTTTTAATATTTTTTGTGGTTTTCATTTTATAGGATTCATTTTATTTCACTCCCATGAGTAGCATTACTTGAGTGGTTGTGAGATTCTTGGATATAAGAACATATTTGTATGTTCCTCAAGAAAGATATTGTGAGGAAATCTACATGGGACTTCAATCCAATTTGGAAGTGGGTTTGTAGGCTATTTTTAGGTGAAGGATACCCCTATGACCCAAGTCCATAAACGATGGTTTTAGGAATAACTCCAAGTTGGGTGTTGTTCTTAAACTTGGCCATCTCTCCCTTTTTTAGTATGCTTCAATTTGAGGCTAAATTTGTATTTAATGGTAGCGATCTCACCTTCCACTGAATATGTCCCCACTATATAGGTTTGAGCTAATAGAAGATGATCCATCATCATCAAGCTTATCTATTTTGAGGTTTAGTGTGTTGTTGGGTCATATATATATACACACACATATATGTGTGTATATATACATACACATATGTGTGTATATATATACACACACACTAGTGTGTGTGTATATATATACACACATATGTGTATGTATATATACACACATATATGTGTGTGTATATATATATAAAGTCATCCATAACATGTAATAGCCTCAATACATTAGCAAGGGAAACCCTAACTAACCAACTAAATGGATTGTTGCCACATGATAAAAGTAAAACTTCTTGACACAACACAATAAGTGGACCTTACCTAACTATCACCAGAGATATACATGGCTAGGACCTACCCATATGCTAACTGACCCAAACACTATCGAAAGAAAACATGAGTATCCCTCTACAAGTAGACATCTCCTTCTCCCAATGTAATCATTCTTGATTCCCCTCCGAGGGAGAAGCCCCCAAAAAGAAGTGGACCTAGATCTAATTGAACCACCAATTGGAACATATGACTATGATAAATGATTGAATTACCTCAAGTGGCCCTTGCTTGAGTTGTTGTTTCCACAACAGATATCAACACTTACTAATTAATCAACAATTCGTGATAGTAAACTAACTCCTTTATTGCATGATAACTCTGAAATCTAACAAGAATCTAATCAAGATATCTCATTTAAAAATACATATTCATTATTCAACTGATAACGAGAAACTAAAAATGATAATAAAAAAAACTAGATAACTAGTAACTAGATTCACTCCTCACAATAGATCCAACTATATAGGGTACACGAGGAGTCTTATTCATCTTGGGACTAAAAATAAAATCATAATGTATTTTTCCACTCTCCCTCAAGGATAGGGAGAGGAATTAGTCTTGTAACAAAGGAAATGGTAGAGGTTGTGTAATGCAAATGATGATATATTGTTTATCGTATATATAGCTACTATAATTGGATTGTTGCATATTTTGTCAATTTGGTTTCAATGTGTTGATACTTGCATTTGTAATATATAATGATTTGAATTTTATAGTTATACCAAGTAGTGTAAATTGGTTTATGTTAATGGTAATGGTTGCAGAATCATTTTAAATTATTAAGTGGAATTCAATTATTAAGCGGAATATATCTTAAAGGATTTCAACTTGTGAAATGATAAATGCCAAACCCGATTACTCCAAAGATACAAATCAAGATGAAAATAAACAATGCTATCTTGCATTCAAAACTTGTTCTAGAATTCATTACAATAGTATTATCAGATTATGATCATCTAGATCGCACTAGGCGCAGGAGAGAGCATAAGTCTGAAAACAAAGACTTTCTAAAAGACTAGACTTCTCTAAAACTCAGTGTGTCTTGGAAGGCGTCTTTGAGGTCCTCTTATAAGAAGAGACTGATTCCATCAAAGTGAAACTTATTACCTTCTTTACAATAATTTTGAAGTCCGTCTATAAGAAAGTGACACGCAAGAGAGAATCTTATCCGTAGCATGACTCAAGAGTAAATGCATGAGCATAGATAAGAACCAACCGACAAACTTTTCTGTAGCCATAGTAAAAGGCGTGAACAGGAAAAGATAACAACCATGATTAAGACACATGTCACGTACATGCCGACTTTATACCCAAAAGTCATTATGGGGTTCTTGCTTTTTGTGAATAGGGTTGCATCCTATTGTCATGTCTTAACGTGGGTGACGTCACGGCACAGAAAAGCCCATGTGCTAACCCTAAAAAGGGATTGGATCAAGTAATTCATCTGGGAGTTCTTCAGTTGCTCTTTCCCAATCTTCATTTCTTTGATTGAAAACATGATCGATCTGGACCATATAATCATTTGAATATGCAATGTCAAGCTCGGTTCTGGTAGCTAGGAGTGCTGGTTTGAGGGTGATATCCATATTCTGGATTCTGACTTCAGCTTTCCATTTGGCAGTGAGAGGATAGAATTCTAATCTGGGATACCTGTATCCAGATCTTGGATAACACATAAGATAAAATGTTAGGCAATCACAAATTTTATGACAAAGACCAGGATATAGATAATTTAAAAATTCTTCCATATCTAGATTAAATCTAGCTCCAATTAAATCAGCATAATCTTCAAAGGTATCTTGATCAAAAGAAATTCGAGTTATAAACCCAAATTTTATGGCCTTTAATAAATTCATTTTGCTTTGTTTAGACCAGTTCATTCCAAAGAGACCTTTGATTCTGATATGTATAGCTTGTCTGCCACACCAGAATTTTATTGGAGCATTAGTCATTCCAATTTTATCTTTGAATTCTTCTTCTTCATCTGAATCAACCAGTGCTTCATGGTGGTGGTAATGGATTAAATTCTGCATATTTCTGAACCACTTATTTAGAAAATAAGTTTCTAATAAAGTGATAAAAATTTCCCGGGGAAGAGAAGGGAGCATTAATGTATTACCAGGCCCAAAATTAACCATATAAATTGATGCACCATCTGGTCTGTAATACTCACAACTTAGGAATTCAAGATCTGTATAGATTGATCCTGCAAGTTCTCTTGTTAAGGAATCAGCAAGTGGGTTGTTTTCTCCTTTAATCCATTCTATTTCAAAATCAAAACTGAGAAATTCAAAATACCATCTTGCGATTCTGCCTTGGGCAATATCTTTGTTGGGATTTTTCTTCAACAGACTTCTCATGGCTTGACTGTCTGTTCGGACTATGAAATGTACTGGCTTGAGAAATATTTTAAACTTTTCTAAACCATTTTTGACTGCCAGTATCTCCTTTTTGTAGATGTGGTACCTACCTTGTGTGTCAGAGAAGGTTCCTGATCTGTAACCACATACATTCTTTTTACCATTTTCTTCTTCCTGTATCAAAAAAGCTGACCATGTTTTATCGGAAGCATCAGTATATAAAAATAATGGTAAATCTGGAAGTGGAGTTTGCAGAGCGGGTAAGTATTGGCATTTGGTCTTTATGCGCTGGACAGCTTCTGTTGCTAGTGAAGACCAACCATCTGCTTCTTCCTTAAGATGAGTCTGAATTGTTTTTCTATCTTCAGCCAACCCTTTATAAAAAGGTGAAATGTAATTCAAGCATCCTAAAAATCTTTGGATTTGTTTCTTATCATGGAGAATATCAGGAAACTCTTGAATTCTTTGTAAGATATGTGGTTGAAGATATACCTTTCCATCCTTTAGATGTAAGCCTAGAAAATAAATTTGACTTTGGCCTATCACCATTTTCTTTTCTGTAAAGCATATTCCATGCTTTGTTATGGCTGCATATAGCTGATCAAGATGTTGGAAGTGATCAGTAATTGAATATGAAAATATAAGAATATCATCTATATAAACAACACAAAAATCTGTTAAATGTCGTAATGCTTGGTCCATTCTTCTTTGGAAATAAGCAGGAGCTGTGCATAGACCAAATGGCATGACATTCCATTCATAAAGACCTTGAGGGACTGAAAATGCTGTTTTGTATCTATCAGATTCTTTTACCTTTATTTGCCAAAATCCTGATTTGCAATCGAATTTGGAAAATACCTTTTTATTTGCAGCTCTTCTGATCAATTCAGTACTAAAAGGGATGGGGTAATTGAAAGGAAGAATTATATCATTAAGAGGCTTGTAATTGATGCAAAGTCTCTTTTTACCTCTTACCTGTTCTGCTCTTTTATTCACCAAAAATGCTGGGCATGAAAATGAACTTTTACTGGGACGAATGAACTGTCCATCAATAAGTTCTTGTAACTGCTCATTCATGTCTTTAGTCTCTGTTGGGCTCATTAGGTATGCTGGTTCATGGGGTATGACTGTCATACATTTTGGTCTGAGTTGTATCTCGCAATCTTCATGGTCTTGTGACCAGAATTGTAGAGGATTCATGCTGCAACAATCTTTCTCAAACTTGTATTTGATTTCTTGAAAAAATTCAGGAGTTTTCTTAGCTGCTTCTTTTATTGATTCGTTCTTCTTGGGTTTCTTTGACTCAAATTTGTGATTTACAATCTTGAGTGTAGGAATTTCAATCTGGCCATCTTCATGTCTGAGAGATATCTTGTATTTCCAGAACTGAAGTGGTTCATATTTTGTAAAAAATAAAAAACCAAGTAGAACATCATCCTCTAGATCATTATATTCAATAAAATCTGTGATGAAGATTTTACCCATGATTTCAATATGAACATCTTGCGCATATCTTCCCATTTTGATCCTTTCTCCATTTATAGCATAGCTATGAGGAAGGTCTGGTTTTTCTTTCCAGAAAGATGGAGGTATAGCATTTGTTTTTGCTAAGGATCGGGATGAACCTGTGTCCACGAAGGCATCTAAGGGAATTTTCTTATATCCAGGAAAATAGAAATTTATCCGGATATAATTACCATTATTAGCAAGTAGTAAGGAGCAATTTCTATCACTGATGAGGGATTTGCTACTACTGCTAGCTTTTGAATGTGCTTCTTCTTTTTCTGTTTCTGACCTGTGCTCAGAATTTGCTTTGAACAGAACATCCTTAATTTCTCCCACTTCGGCGGAAAGATTCCTGATTTCCTTTTGTTGGGACTTAAGGAGTCTCTTAATATCTGAGACATCATCTAACAAAAGATCAAATTTCTTAAAAATTGCAATAATATCAAGATCTGCTGTAGAATGCTTTGAAGAAGACTTGTGTTTGGAGGAAGAGGGGATATCTGATTTTCTCTGCCATGGAGGAACTTTGTATCCATGATCTGGGTTATCTCTTTCTTCTTTGGAGGGTCTGCTTTGAAGCTTGAGCTATTTCTCAACTTCTGTTTTATCAGATTCTAAACCCTTAAGTTTAGCTAGGTGTTGATGGACAACACGTTTTATTTCCTCTCTTGTTCCTGCTATTTTATACGGGTCCTTAGATTTTTCAATCTGGATCTGTATCTTAAGATCTGCCAGTGTATTTTTTAATAATGAAGATAAGAAATCTTCATCAGGATCCGAATTGTCGGATGTGCTTGAACTGGACAAATTCTTTTGTTTTCTATGTCGATCTTTAGATCTAAACATGAAAAGAGATTCAGGAACAACTTCTATTAATTCGTACAAATCTTTTAGATCTGTATCTGGAGTGTAGCTGATAACTTCCCATCCTGGATTTTCCTTTTCAAAAATTGCATAAATTCTTGTTCCAGGGTTTAATTTTTTGGGACAGTTAGTCGCATAATGCGGTCCTTTACAAATAAAACATTTAATGCCTTTGGGAGGTGTATTAGACCGTTTCTTTAAGAAATATGGAGGAGGTCTCTGAGATCTCCGTCTTTTATAAGGAATTGCCTTATAATTTTTTCTTGATCTACCGTGCTTACTTCTTTTGAAAGTATATTCTCCTTCATGGTAGCTTTTCTTTTTGCAATGCTTGCATCTGAAGTTGCTGCCACAACCTTTCTTTTTGAATTGCTTTAGCTGCTGGAAATCTTTTAACTGGTTGATCGGAGGAAGATTGCAAAATTCTTTAAGATTGCAAGTATAATTATATTCTTCCTTATTTGTTTGTAATGCTCCTAATAAGCATTGTTTTTCTAGTTTATATCTGATCAACCTTTTGACTGTAGGAAAGCTCACATCATCCAGATGTTTATTTTCTTTTCTGATAATATAATCCTGAGCCCATGCACCTAAACCACAAGGTAAAGAATTTAAAAAATATTGCTTAGTGGTAAGATCGTGCATCTTATTTGCTGCAACCATGTAAGATTCGAACATACAATTGTATGCATCAAACTTGGCTAAGTTTTTTAGCTTCATAGACTGCAACATTTTATTTGCTTCAAGGGCTTGATTTGAAATGTCATCACAAAAGAGATCTGTGAGTAACCATTTGAGTTCGTCAAACCCAGCTTGGAATATATCATCCTTTCCTAAATTTTTCAGATCTACTAAGATTGGATCTGTAGGTTGTGCAAGGATAGGCTTAGGCATAGGTCCTGTATCTGGTAGATTGTTCCACCAGTCTCTCAACTTGCCAGCCATTAACCTAACTGAGTAGAGTACCTTTGCAGGTTCTGATCAGTTTCCACCTCTTTCAAAGAGATTTTCTAGTGTGTCTGTCCAGGTGCAAATAGCTTCATATGGGTTGACTAATTTATCAATATTTATTATGTACCCACTAGTTGCATAGGGGCGCAACTGTTCAGGTTTCATATTTTCTGAAACTGGTTCCTGGATTTCAATATCCATGGTTAATGCTTTTGAATTTTCCCATGGTTCTTGTTCACCTATCTGTCTGTAATTGGACAGATTCAAACCAATATCATCATCAGTATTTACTGAGGAGTTAGTGTCAATGGAACTATCACTATCAAAAATAGTTATGTTCAGATTATCTGAAGATTCATCATCTGATTCTTTGTTTGCAAAACCAGGTTCATCCATGAAGACTGGTTTGTTCTGTTCTTCTTTTACTCCTATTTCCTCAAGCCAATCTTTGAGAGGCTCATCTTTTCCTGCTAGTGAATGTTCTTTAATTTTTGGCATTTGAACATGCACTGATGGTCTTCGAGAAGAATGTTTAGACGAAGTAGTGGCTACTTTATCTTCTTCTAGATGCAGGGGTTTTCTTCTTTGAATAAAAACCTTTTGTTTAATAGGAGGTTCTACTGTTTTACCTTTTCTTTCTTTTTGTTCTTCTTCAAAACTGTCTTTACCAGTTTGTGAGACCCTTGTCTTTTTCACATACATTCTGACCTTTTCCAGCTTTTTAGCTATAGATTCTAAAAAGGCTTTATTTTCTATATCAACAACTTTTCTTGATGATTCATTGATTTGCTGATCTCCATAGATATGGGTCAGATAATTATCTTGATGTTCTTGTGTAGAAGAGACTTTCTTCACACTAGTATGTACTTGAGTCACATCATAATTTACACTGGTAATATCATTTGATAAGGTACCACAGTAATGCTCTATATTTTTAAAAACAGAGAGATGCTTTTGTTGATCTTCAGAAACTATATCTAATTTATTTATACAATCAAGAGATTGATCGACAGAGTATCTAATATCTACAGCCATGTCGTCAATATTTTCTTGAGCGGAGGTCATCCATTGGGCCATCCAATTTCTTTGTGCCTCTGAATTCTTTTGTTTCTTTCCCAAATCTGTATGAAGTCTTGCTTCATATTTTCCCCATGATTTTTTATCAGGATTTATCATTGTGAAGCTTTCTGAAGTAGGCCATCTACCTGGTTCGTGGCTTACTATTTCCTGTTCCTGATTATTTAATTCCATCTTGTGTTTATGCTTTTTCTCAGAACTAGCCCAAGGGAGTTTGTTCTTTGGAAGGCGTTCCTTCATCATACAACCCTTTTCTGCCATCTTGGTGAGCTTAATGCCCTTTCCTTTCTGACCAGTCTCTTGCTCTGTTTTGGGAGTCAAAGATAATCTTTGGCTAACAGATCGAGCTAATTTATCCAGGAGTTCTGGGTCTTTATTGAGATCAGAAAAAGTGGCTGAACTAGTCCTTGGGATTTGAACAGATGGTTGTTTATATCTAGGGAAATGATTTAAACCAATTGACTCTTCAGGGTTATAGTCAATGAATGGCTTATTGGACGTACTGGGAAAGTTATGTGACATGGAATAAGATCTAGGCAGGGAGTGGATTCTGTTACTTGATGAGGCCTTAGGTTGGGTAAACATTGTTGTTTCAGGTAAGGCCTGTAAGTCAATGCTGGCAATTCTTCTACTTTGTTGTCTGGGCTTATCTAAGAATAACCCATGAGAAGAGGTAGGGAGATTCTGGAACTGAGGCTGAGTTTGATTGATCAATTGTTCAATAATAGGAAATCCTATTTCGAACCCAGTTGAATCTATGTGTCGACCGTAATCGTCAACATTAGCATTGGCTTCTGTATAACTTACCCCCGCCGGAAAGTTGGAAGGAGGAAAAATAGTGTTAAGCAACCTATACACACATCGGCCACCGACAGTAGCATAAACAGACTCAGGTTGTAATACTATTCCTTTAACTTGCAATAATAGACAAAATGCAGTTTGGACATATTTGTCATCAAGGTTGATGGTAAAGTTTGGTCTGACAGACATTCTAGCATCACCACCTTTGTTTTCGTCAGTCTTTTTGACTAAGCGACCTTTAAATTGAGCTATGACAGCTTGATCCCATATTCTACAACGAGTATCTATGAGGGTAGCAAAATATTCAGCACCTATGTCAAAATTAAAATGAGGATGAAGAATAATATCTACTAATGAAAAATGGACATGAAAGAAACCTTTACTTTTCCATCTTTTGATGTCATCAGGTAATAAAAAGGGTAAATAGACTGGACATATACCTACACCAGCTACTTTAAGATTTATCTCAGATTGTCTAACAGAGTTCATCATTTTTGCCTTAATTCCTATTTCAGGATAGAGATCTGATATTCTAATATCTGGAAACTTGAAATTACCAGATTCATCAACAAGTTCTTCTTTATCTTGGAAATAATTATGGATAACATGAGAAAAAGCACCACTACCTTCAACCTCCTTTCAACCTAGTGGGATTACCATATTGATGAGAAATGATGACAACAATCAATCAAAGGCTTAAGTTACATAAGTCTTGTATATGAGTAGGTGTACACTTATTGACAAAAGAAAAAAACATTTTTAGAGACTTCACTACAATCAATAATAGATTCATGGGGTGAAACATGATTGTCCATCCTTTTTAATGGATGGAAACATTACAAAATTTGACCTTATTAGTTGTGAGGGGCAAGTGAGGATACCAATTTTATTTAAAAAATCCTTATTTAGTTGATAGAGATGGTGGGTGCTAAAAATGTTAGACAAGTCATAATGAACAAAACTAAAAATTGAAGGGGAGCATGTTTATTAGTTGAGGAAGAGGCATGAGAGAAAGGGGGGAGGGAGAGATATCTTAATAGATAGAGGGGGGAAGAGGGAGTGACATAGATAGTGGGAGATATAGAGAGATAAAGAGCGACAGGGAGAGATATATCAATCACCCTCCCTATATCTCTATCTATTCATCCTTATCTCTTTATCTCTCTACCTCTCTCTATCTCTTTGTCTCCATTTGTATTTGTATGTTTCTCATTATCTCCCTCTCTCTCTATATTTTCTTCCCTCTTTTTATCTTTGTCTCTGCTAAGGATAGTGAAACATGGAAAGTACAATGTCAAGTGAGAGAGAACAACCACAATGATGAGGATAATCCTCCATAAGGATAGTCACCATTAACAAAATAATAAGGGAAATAACTACATCAAAAGGACAATCATATAGGATGCAAATAGGATAGTCCTTTGTGAGATAGAAGACACTCATTATAATATATGACATAAAAGCATGATAGAGGTTTATAGGGTTTGAATGGAAGATCTATAGATAATGATAGGTTTTGCTAATGCTTATGACTATGGGTAGGAAAATTTCAAAGTCAAGAATGTGCATATTAAAGGTGGAGTGATAGTTTATAATGACTTAACACTTAGGGAAATATTATGGATAACAAGATTCAAAGATGCAGTCTCCAATAAAGAAAAGCACAAGACATCAAAATCAAAGTGCATCTCAAAGTTATAAATGTTAAGAGAGATTATGACCATTAAAAATAATCTTCTAGATAGTGACTATGAACATGAAAAGAGGGAAACCAAAAAAATAATTTTATTCATCCTATAGGGTCATATTACAAAAATATAACACAATGTTTTTTTCATCATTTGAGTACTATTATTATCATTCGTAATGAGCCTATGACTATTCTACATTCATTAGGATTGTCTTTCCAGAAAGATGGAGGTATAGCATTTGTTTTTGCTAAGGATCGGGATGAACCTGTGTCCACGAAGGCATCTAAGGGAATTTTCTTATATCCAGGAAAACAGAAATTTATCCGGATATAATTACCATTATTAGCAAGTAGTAAGGAGCAATTTCTATCACTGATGAGGGATTTGCTACTACTGCTAGCTTCTGAATGTGCTTCTTCTTTTTCTGTTTCTGACCTGTGCTCAGAATTTGCTTTGAACAGAACATCCTTAATTTCTCCCACTTCGGCGGAAAGATTCCTGATTTCCTTTTGTTGGGACTTAAGGAGTCTCTTAATATCTGAGACATCATCTAACAAAAGATCAAATTTCTTAAAAATTGCAATAATATCAAGATCAGCTGTAAAATGCTTTGAAGAAGACTTGTGTTTGGAGGAAGAGGGGATATCTGATTTTCTCTGCCATGGAGGAACTTTGTATCCATGATCTGGGTTATCTCTTTCTTCTTTGGAGGGTCTGCTTTGAAGCTTGAGCTGTTTCTCAACTTCTGTTTTATCAGATTCTAAACCCTTAAGTTTAGCTAGGTGTTGATGGACAACACGTTTTCTTTCCTCTCTTGTTCCTGCTATTTTATACGGGTCCTTAGATTTTTCAATCTGGATCTGTATCTTAAGATCTGCCAGTGTATTTTTTAATAATGAAGATAAGAAATCTTCATCAGGATCCGAATTGTCGGATGTGCTTGAACTGGACAAATTCTTTTGTTTTCTATGTCGATCTTTAGATCTAAACATGAAAAGAGATTCAGGAACAACTTCTATTAATTCGTACAAATCTTTTAGATCTGTATCTGGAGTGTAGCTGATAACTTCCCATCCTGGATTTTCCTTTTCAAAAATTGCATAAATTCTTAATAGATAGAGGGGGGAAGAGGGAGTGACATAGATAGTGGGAGATATAGAGAGATAAAGAGCGACAGGGAGAGATATATCAATCACCCTCCCTATATCTCTATCTATTCATCCTTATCTCTTTATCTCTCTACCTCTCTCTATCAAGTAGCTTTTGAGATGAGATTGCAAGGGTTATAGTATGTTTATGCTAAATTATGAATCATAATGTTGGAAAGGTATAAATTAAGATCTTGGTTTCCTTGCTGGGTGTTATTTACTATAGGTTTACTAAATTGTGAACATAATCAAGTTTCCTTGTCTATTGTTAGGCATTATTAATTAATGGGAATAAAAATTGAACCTTGTTGGGATATGCAATATTATTATCAAAGAAACTTTATGGGTCATGGCCTTGTTTAAGAATGGGTATTGGTAAATGGTGGTTTGCTACATTGTTGGGTTTTAATATTTTTTGTGGTTTTCATTTTATAGGATTCATTTTATTTCACTCCCATGAGTAGCATTACTTGAGTGGTTGTGAGATTCTTGGATATAAGAACATATTTGTATGTTCCTCAAGAAAGATATTGTGAGGAAATCTACATGGGACTTCAATCCAATTTGGAAGTGGGTTTGTAGGCTATTTTTAGGTGAAGGATACCCCTATGACCCAAGTCCATAAACGATGGTTTTAGGAATAACTCCAAGTTGGGTGTTGTTCTTAAACTTGGCCATCTCTCCCTTTTTTAGTATGCTTCAATTTGAGGCTAAATTTGTATTTAATGGTAGCGATCTCACCTTCCACTGAATATGTCCCCACTATATAGGTTTGAGCTAATAGAAGATGATCCATCATCATCAAGCTTATCTATTTTGAGGTTTAGTGTGTTTATCTTTTCAAAATCTAATCCAACCTTGGGTGAAATTTTAGAGTCACTATCATTGAGGTTTTTCTTGAGGTGAATGTGGAAGGATGTCTCTAAACTTATCTAAATTAAAAAAATTGGTGCTTGTTTATTGAGCCCTATGACTTTTCCTCTCAAGTTAGTTATATGTATACAAGGTATAGGTAGCGTCTACAAATTAGGAATATCTATTCTCCCAAGAAATAAGGGCACGATAAACTTGGCCATGACTTGGCTATGAATGAGATATGAAAACCTACTAACATGCATTAATGATGTCAACTTAAGCCATTATGATTTGATGGTGTGAAAAAATATTAGTATGTATGGATGGTTTGCTTGGTCTAATTTATACTTGGATCTATGCTGAGTTTAGGATTGAGTCCTTAGGATGGCCTTTGTTGACTAGGGGTAATAAGTGGCAATTATTACCAATATGGTACAATATTTTATATTTATATCTATTTGGTGGATAAGTATGTGATAAGCCTTATGATAATAATATACCAAAAAATTATGTACTCGAAAGAAGAATATTATCTAATATAACAAATATGGATTTAATCTTGTATATTAAATATTGTATATACAAACAATAATTAAATTAAGTGAATGGATTTGGATTCTTTTTGATATAGGATTTCACTAGGGGCATGCAGGTGATGGATTCCAATATCTACTTGTTTTAGGAGTTTGATACTGACATTGGTGTAACACAAGAAATATGCGTGCCTCCTATGTTAATTTTTTATAGTATGATTTTCATGGTTTGATGGTTAATTTAGTCCTAGTGACTAATAGTATAGACACTAGTTTTGGGTTTGTAGTAAGACCATAAAACAATATGAATATGTAACTTATAAGGTGGTATGATGACAAAAATGATTAATGGGTTTGTAAATCTTATTGTTGGCCTCATATAATGTGTGTAGTTACACTTACACTTTATTCAATGATGATTGAATAATATGTGATGCTTGTCCTTTTTCATAACTAGACAAAGAACCATGGAAAATATGGGAATCATATTGTATAGAATGCACCAACATTCCTTTTTTTGGTTTGGATGAACTTAAATGGGTTAAGTGTAAGTGAACTAGGTAATGAGAAGTTGCATGCATGTGTATGCTAATCATTGCTACTAGTGTAAACGATCTCAGGTATTATGCACATTATTATACTTATGCCCTTGCTAATGATGACAACAAATAACATGAGATGCTTGCTTGTTATCATAGGTGGTAGTGTATTGGAAAAAGGATGGGACCAATGGTGTAGTATGAGATGCATTGTCATTATTTTTTGGATGAGATGTACTCATAGACTTATGTGCTAGTGAACTAGTAGAAGGAAATGATGCTTGCAATAGGGTTACAATTACTTCCTTTTTGTTAGCTAGTTATTATGTATATTGGTTAGGTTGTTAAATTATTCACATTGTATATGTGATTCATACACAAGTTAATGCATTATTTATATGTGATGTAAGTGTGGATTATTCACTATGTGTTCCTATGCTAGTCATCATGTGTAGTTGTGATGTGAGTATGAGAAAGTCAGCATGTGTATAGGTGAGATGCTTGAGCGAACCACCATGGGTACTTGTGATGTGTATAAGAGATAAACCACCTATTTATGTGCAATAAAATCAAGAGCTAGCCATCCCGTGCGTAGATGATGTATGCTTGAGTCAATTATTGTGTGCACATGGGACATTGGAATGACATGATCCCTATGTGGTTTTGTGTGTATTCATACACTAATGAGTGGCATGAAACCAAAACTTGATTATAATGTGTTTCTTTATTATTCCATTGTAATTGGATTAAATTGATAGAAAACAATTAACGAATAGTTGCGATTTAAAAGCAAGATTAGAGATCTTATACAAATTATCTCTATCATTGGTGTACAAAATATGAATCCTATGATTCTCTCTCATCATTAAAAAATCCTCGAGGATTAGGTTTGAGTTTAGAGATGACCGTAACATTAGGATATTATTACATTCTAGTGTGAGTACTTGAGTGGTGGCGTACAGTTGTTGCCACAAATGTGGTTGGAAGTTTATGAAGTTGACACTTATAATTAGATGGCAGATGCTTGGTCAATTAAGTTGGTACCTTTTTGAAGAAAAATAGTAGTAACCAAGGAGTTGTTATTACATTGGTATCAAAGCATGGTTCAAACCCTAGACCTCTAAATCTCACTATACTTTGAATAAAGTAGGTTATCTTGCACTAATAGCTCACTATAACTAAGTTGGTCTCCTAGCATCAATATGTTAGCATTGTATTTCTTAAGTATAATTTTAAGCTTATAAGAATGGTTGAATAGTCTGGGTCTGAAAGGGAATTTAGGTAAATGGGTTGTAAAAGAAAATTAGAGTGCACAACATAAAGCTGTAGTATTTGATTATTACTATATCCCATAACCTATTTGTTGAATTTGAATTCACACCTTGCATGCGGTAACTTTCATTATATAATTAAGAGTATTAATAATCCTCCTCATGTAATAAGCATGAATATATAAATTTAAAATGTAGATAAATTGAGTAGGTATGCTTGAATGGTGTAGTATGTGAAAGATAGAGTGGACAATACAATTAATAAGTAGGTTGTAACTATAAGCATGCAATATTAAAATAACACAAATAAGAATGAAAAAAAAAAACCAACTACTCTTACATGCACACAAACCTCTTGATAAAGTATTTTAATAGAAAATATTTTGATGGTGATGTTTGTTTCTCATTTCTATAGTACTTACCTATTCAATTAGAATTGTGAAATGTGAAAGATGAGGATTGATCTCAATTTATAGATTTTTGAGGATGTAGATGAGGATTAGTAGAGTGGATAAGGATAAGATGACTATTATTTATCATTTGCTATGATTAATAATTTATTTGATTGATTGATTGATTTTTTTTTGATTAGTTAATTGGTTTAACCTTTTAATTTTTTTTAAAGATTTATTTTCCATTTTGAATAATTAGTTAATTGATTATTTTGATTTGGTTTGATTTTATGATTTATTAAACTAATTTATGGATATTTGAGTTAAAAATGGATTTTAATTTTTAATTTTGGGAAATTATGGATAATGGAATTATTTAAATTAATTAAAAAATAAGAATCATTTAATTAGTTTAATTCAATTAAGTAGATTAATTGATGGGTGTTTGTTAAGTGTGATGGAATTAGTGAGATTTAAGAGTCTATATTTTCCCCCTCTTTAAAATGGTGTTGTGATTGCAAGAAGCAATGCCATTTCAAAGAAAGTCGATATAGTTACTTGGCTATAGAATATGCCCCAAGAATCAAATGATAAGCGTTGATTGATTTGACAATGTTGTTGATGTGGGAATAATACATCTTGAGAATAATGTAATGATTGGTTGATATTGGATTCAAAGGACATTTTGACACTTAGAGAAACTTCATATTTGGGATTGGATGGATTATTGATTGAATGGATGATGGTATGCCTCCTTGAGAGGATGAGTAAGTTTGAAGAACATGGGTGTGATCTCAAAATGGATGAAGATGACATTAGTAATGGGTTGAATAGCTGTAAATTAGGTTGTGATGACAAAGTTAGTCCTCTATGCATATGGACCATCATCATCATGGTCCATCATATCATGATG
The DNA here is from genome assembly GCA_007258455.2 of Sequoia sempervirens. Classification (NCBI taxonomy): domain Eukaryota; kingdom Viridiplantae; phylum Streptophyta; class Pinopsida; order Cupressales; family Cupressaceae; genus Sequoia; species Sequoia sempervirens. The sequence goes on along the minus strand of VDFB02004156.1, from coordinate 24,910 downwards.
CATAATTTATATGCAAAATCAAAATTATTTCTCAAACATATTAAAATCTCTTTGTAGATTCCCAATATCTAGTCATGCTAAAAAAATATCACAACACCATTTTAAAGAGGGGAAAATATAGACACTTAAATCTCACTAATTCCATAATTTTGATTTTCTTGATGATGATGGGCCATATGCATAGAGGACTAACTCAAAATAAGAAATCAAAAGATAAAAGAAAATAAATATTCATAGAGATCATGAAAACAAATAATAAAGATAAAATAAAATCCTAATGATCATAACTCAATATACAACATAGTACATAAAGAACTATGGTATCCTTGGGAAAATATGTAATAGGAACTAAATCAAACATAATGTGCATCTTTTTTATTTTTACCATAAAGAAAAACAAGAAGACAGACACAAACAAGAAAGAAAACATATATAAAATATAAAAAGTTAAGACAAATAAGACTTTGCTCCTATTCAAGCTAAAAGCGAACACTCAATGATTAATTTCATAATGATGATGATAACATTGTTTTTATGGGACCGATATATCCTGATAATAACATGAGGATTATGAAAGATATATCCCGACGATGATGATTGGCTGCTTTAACAAGGTTTGTGTTTTAGCAAAACTAAGGGTGAATCTTATGGATGCCTTTCGAATATGTGTTGGGCTACATGGCTTGATCTAGAAAGATTCATTCTATGAAGCTAGTTGTGTGGTGTGTGGATAATTAGGACCTTTGGCTTGATGGGTTGGGTATGTGGATAAAATTTGGAGGACTCTATCCTTGTGGATTGGATAACAGGCAGGGGATCCCAATATTTAAGGATTGATTTGGAATGTAGGATTGTGGATCTTGTGTGTGCCTCAAATGTAATTTATGGTATGCTTAAAATTGGCCAACATTTAGATTGCTAAGGAGAAAATGGTTCTAGCACAATGTTAAAGGTGTTGGGTGCATATAAGGATGGGATTATTGATGGTGATAATGGATGAAAAGATGAGATTGGAGATGAGAAGGGGGAGGAGATGTAGGCTGCAATTTCCAAGGGCTTCATAGTCTAGGAATGATATTATTCTATTCTTAGTATGTTGCTATACTTGGATCCATTGAAGGGTTTCCATAGATGTTTCAAGATCTTATCCACCTCTTTATCAAGTTCAAATTTGAGAAATGAAGATTGGTATGAATGGATGGGGATGGAGATGAATGATATGTTATGATAATTTATGATATGGATGATTGGCTAATGATTGAAAAATGTCAATGGGATGATTGGATGGGAGAAGCTTTCCCCCAAGTATAGGGTTTAAATATGCTAGAGATTTATGTATGATTCCCATAAATAAAATTTGATTATGGTACTTGCCCAAGGAACCATAAGAATGGTTTTGATCATTTGACATTTTTTTAATTTTAATTTTTTTTGGGTATTTTTTGAAATCAAGTATCTTCTTTTGTTATAAGATGATAATATTCTATTGTAGATGATTGTTTCAAGTGGATCATGCTACTAGTGTTATTCTTGATGTATGTCATTTGTGAGTTTGATTATTTCTAGGTTGGATTCTCCCAAGGTATTACCAAGGAAAATATAGTGGGAGGTATGTTATGCAATAGTTTGGATGGAAGGGGTGTAGTGATGGAGATATATGGGATAATGGATTGGGGTAGGTAAGAGGGGTAGATAGAAGGATGGGAATATGAAGGCATGTGTAAATTTCCTAGGAATAATATGAGGTGTTACCAATAAGTTCACACACCATGCTCAATTTAGATATAATTCTTTTGAGGGATATGGTGGCGGCCTTTGGGTTTTGGAATTCTAGGCTTTGTTGGTTTAGGAGAATATGGATTTGTAGGGGGATTTTTTTATTTTAGAGTGAGTATACATATTTCCAAAATTTGGAACCCAAATGATTTTGTGACCTTGCTCATTGGATATTTACTTAACTATTTGGATTGATTATATTTAGAATTGCCAAATTTTGGGGTCTATGTGGACTGGCAATCTTTGGGCTTTGTAGATTGTGAACCACTATCTTTTGGATTTAGAGTCATAGAATCTTTCTTTGAGGTCCTTTGATTTTCATGATTGGATTTTTCAACCCATATGAACTTTGGACTTTAGGATTTTTGGCTATTGGATTTTGGGGTTTTTAGATTTGGAATAGTAGGATTAGGTGTATGGGACCTTTGGATCCATGTAGACTTTTGAGTCTTTTTCCTTGAAATTATTGGGATTTTGACTATTCAAGTGTAGGCATTCAAATATATGATCCATAATCCTTAAGGAAGCCATGATATTGAAGTCCAATGAAGGTAGTAGTAGATTCATTATTATGGAATAGGTCACATGGTATGTTCTTTCATTGATCTAAGATAATGGAGAAAGGAGGTAGATGGTTAAAGTTAGTAATGGGGTCAATGAAAGGATTGGTGATGAGGGTGATGGGGTTGTTGAAAGAAGGGGTGGTAGAATATTCCTTGGAGAAATGATGTGAGGTACCCATTTTGATGGTGTGAGAATTTACCCTAGCATTCATAGTATTAACATCCCCATTCTTATCATTAGGAGAACTATATCTAATGCCTTGAAATCCTTGACATACATACACATGAACAAGTTTTAGAATTCCTCGCTCATGGAGGCCTAATCTGTTGCCTTGATGGCTCAAAATTATACACATTTGATTTGCAACGGTACTTGTCACTTAGAAAAATGAAACAAATCCATATTAGGTAACTTGGAGCTATTGAAATCTTCAAATTTCTTGTTTTGAGGAATCCAAACTGAACAAAGATAGTTTGGCCTAATGGATAATATGTTTGTTCTTGTATGGGATTGATGGAGGTTTGGGAGGATGTTTGTGTTTCATTAGGATTAATGGGGTCAATGGGTGTTCTTTGATCTTGAGTTGGTTGTGGACAAGTTTGACCTTATGTGGGACAAGGATCTTGATGATTGTTTTGTGATATGGGTGCATTTCCTTTAAGCTTGAGAAATTTCTTGATCAATTAGTTCTTGTGTATTTCTTCAACTTGAAGCATTAAAAATCTATATGTTTATGGATTTTATTAGGCTTATGAATATAGGATTTTATGGATGACATGAAAAGGGTCAATGGAATTTGTTTATCCTTTTGCATGGATTGATTCATGGGAATGGTAATGCTAGGGGGATTTTGGATGATGCCAACATGTTCATGCTCTTGAGGGGTGTAGCAAAACTCCTTAGATTCATGTGCTTTTGATTCCTTGCTAGTATCCCTTGGATAATATCCTTTATGACTATGTTGGGTTGATTGGATTGATTAGTTTGATTGATGGAATTGGGTTGATCTATTTGATTAGAACATTGGTGTTAGGGTTAGAAAGGCAGATATCTAACAATTAAATGCAGATTTAATTAATAAACAGAGAAACTAAAACACACATAGAATAAATTATAACACAAAAAATTTGACGTGGTTCACCCAATCCGGGCTACATCCACCAAACCGCAACCATCCAATGATTTTATTATCCAGTGCAAAAACCTATTACAATCTTGTGAATAATTGTGTTTTTCATCATACTGTAACCCCCATCCGAACCCCTTTTTAACAAGCTTAGAAGCTTCCAGATTAGGGTTCTACAAAGTCAAAATTTTCCCTTTTTCGTTGATTTTTCCTTTTTTGGTGACGATGCGAAAAAGTAGGAGGAAATTTTTTCTTGGGGGCTACCGCCCCCAAACCCCTGCAATACATGCTGAGGTGTATAGTATAGCATGATCAATCACCACATACCAACAATTGGTTTATTGCTTAAGCTTTGAAGGTTCATATGATGGAGGATTTATGAAAGGAGATAGGGTTTTTGTTTTCTCATGTGAGACATGGAGTTGGTTAAGCACATCTTGGTTTTGGGGTTACTTAAAGCATGCAAGCTCCTTTTGTGCTAGAAAAAATTCCTCTTGATATGATATTTGGACTAGGAGGTTCAATGATCAAGGGATTAGGACCTATGGAGATGGATGAATTAGAATTAGGATCAAGATATGGATAGGTGGATGATTTAAAGGTTTAAGATTTTTATGGGATAATAGTGAGCTTAATGGATGAGGGATTACAAGTTTAGATGGATTTTTCAATGGTTTAGGATTTGAAAGGTTTGATGTGGGGATTAATGGGTAGGAAATTAAAAGTTTAAATGGATAATTTAATGATTTAAGATTTGAAAGGTTTCCCCCACCTAGATGTTCACGCATATAGTTTGCAGTAACTTGGATCTTATGCCTATAACCTGTATCTAACCATGACTTCTCTTTTCCTACTTGGGATGACTAGCTTGCTCGATATAATATTTCAAAGGGTTCATTGGTATATTTTTCTTGATCAAGAAGGCTATCATCATCATCACATTTGAAGGATAGGGATCCATGATGCTTTTATTGTTAGACCTTGATTTTACATGAATTTATAGACTATGTTTTTTAATTCACACATTTAGAAAAAGAGAAAAGAAATATCCTAAGGCTCAAGATGGATAAGTTTCTCCTTTCTGGCTTAATGCAAAGGAATTGATATAAACATTAATAGACATGGAATACACCTAAAAAAGTCTAAATTAGTTAGTGGGTGCATCAATCCTTATAGGCTCCCAAATATACCACCTTTGAGAAGTGGGTAGCATCAACCCTATTTAGGAATTTGAGTTATAGGGAAAAAATACTCACCCACAACCTTGTGCATGGGAGGACTAAAAGTGCCTTCCATCAACTTATTACATCACTTTGTATGAGTACGATGTGAGTAAATTCTTGGGGTGATACGCCTTTGGTGTGCACTAAAATAAAATATGGTTGAACGGTCTTAAACTAGGCTTTACAAGCTTGAGTAGGGGATATCCTTGATATACTACAAGGGTATGTGAGGATTGATTATGTGAAAATGAAATGACAATAAGTTAAATAATTGGGAAGAGAGGGTAACCCACTCTTCTTCTTCACTTCCCAAAAGTATAAAGTTCTTTTGGGCTTAACCTAGAATAATAAATTTCCACTTTCAAGAGGCGTCTTTCGATTCGCCCCCCACTATTTATACTCCCCTAAAATGCTAGAGTTGAGGTCGTCCCCTTCGTGATGAAATCCAAGGAAGACTCCCTAAAAAATAGAAAAAAAGTGTTTCTAATTCTCAAGATCACACAAGTGTGCATAAAAAAAACATATGAACCCCACTTTTTTAGAATTAAAAAAATAAATACAAAAATGAAACTTGAAATTGATTTTGATCCTCAAAGATTGTCAATTGGTGGGAGAGGAGATCATACATGAAATTCTAAGCTTTGGGAAGAATGAAAATTAGATTCATTTTAGCTAACAAAAACTATGTGATCTAAATGGTTAATTGATTGAAAAGTAAGTCTTTGTCGGTTGTAACAAATTGTTTGAATGTTTAATGATTGAGTGTTCAATGGTCATGGATCAAAAAAAGTGTTAGTGGCTTTAAAAAAAAGAGTAAGATCTTCACCATTTTTACTTGTACAAAAGGAAAAAAAAGAATAACCTACAAAACATGACCATACATTTTTTTTTTAATTTTCAAATTTTCAATTTTTTTGTTTTTGATTTTAATTGTGTTTTCATTTTATATTAAAAAAACTTCAACAATCAAGAAATCAAACACTATATATAAAAATGATAAACAAAAACATTACATTGTTTGCATTCTGAACATATTTAAGTAACATTATATTTGTTGGATTTAAACATACTTCTCTTCAAATGATAATGTACTATTCTTTTTTTTAGATTTTTAATATTGAATATTTGATTTGTTCTATACATTGCAACATATAAATATATTATAAAATGAATTTGAAATTATAAGATTTATTCCATAAAACAAATTCAATACAACCTAGGACTTCCAAGTGAAATTCTTGCATTAAAAAATTCATTACTCTCTGTATGGAATATGTCTGATTACACAGTTACAACAAAATGCAAGAAAATTTGAAAAGTTGCAAGGTTCAATATTTTAAATATTCTAGCCATTCATTTCTTTTGTCCTAATGCAGGAAGATGATATAAAAAAATGTAGCTTTAATAGATAGTAGAGGGGAAGTGGGTGTTGTCTACCAAATTGTGCACCAGTAGTTAACCAAAAGGCAACAATGAAATTCAAAGGAATATGAAAAATAAACTATAGAAATGATAGGGAACATGGAGCGCATGTTATGGAACTTTTGTGTGGCCCCCATTCCAGGCATGTAGCTACAACATATAGTGCTAGGTCTCAACATATAACTATGCATGGCTATATTTCTCAATTATATATGTTCAACAGAGATGCATTGATATGACTCAGCTTTCTGTTTGATTCATTTGTCATAACTTCCTTTAAAAATCCGAATCTGATTCAAAATGCTAGAATGAATTCATCAGCAAGGGAAATAGAACAATATTGAATCCCCAACTAGATTTATGCATCAACAAGACACAAATAGCTAATCAGATTTAGTTTGACTGCTTTAAACAAGGTAGCAAAGAAAATCCATTGGTAAATAAGACATTGGGCCTACGTTAGTTCCCTGCTTTCAGGTGAATGAAGTCTTCTTTCTTGCAAAACAAATAAGCAAATTGATCCTCTAAGGGAAATATTAGCTTGGGATAGGGTCCTATCAGGTGTAAGCGTGCAATGTTTAAAAAAAAAAAAACCAAACACAAAATGAAATCTTATTATTCTAACATGCACACACACCTTTTGATGAAATGTTAATAGATAAGTTCTTGATGGTGATGTTTGTTGCTCATTTAAGGCGAGGTCTTATGGGGAGGCTGGGGATCTATTTTGAAGTAGCAAGGGGTCCTATGAAGCAAAAAAAATAAAATGCTACAGGATAAATTAGAATCTTTTACTCAACAATAGCAGCTCCTACTTTTTAGATCAAAAACTTCAGCGGGTGCAAAAGGGGTGGAGCTAGAAATTGCCCCACCAGCTTAAGCCTTTTTCTACCACTTGTCAATCATATAGCTTAAACTTTTAAGCTTAAACTGTGATACAAAATTTATGGGACTGCCCACTTTCAAGTAATCTTAAAAAATCTCAGCAGCACCCACTGAAATTTTTTGGGAAACCCCCCTCCATGGGACCGCACCCTTATATAACATTTACTTGTTCAATTAGAATGCAAACGAGGATCAATGGAGTAGATAAGGATAAAATGGATGTTATTAGTCAGTTGTCATGATTAATAAGTTTTTGATTAGTTGATTTTTCTTTTTGAAGATTTATTGTCTGTTTTGAACAATTAGTTAACTGGTTGTTTTGATTTGGTTTGATGTTATGATTTATTAAATTGATTTGTGGATAATTAAGTTAAAAATGGGTTTTAATTATTAATTTTGGAAATTTACAGATAATGGAATTATTTAAATTAATTAAATAATAAGAATCATTTAATTAATTTAACTTGATTAAGTGGATTAATTGATGATTTAATTAATGATTACATACTAATTTTAATTAATGGATGTTTGTTAGGCATGATGGTGCTAACTACAATAACCACCTTAATAATTGATGACATAGCCACAAGATTGAGGAACTATTTGACGCGTAGTTCTACTATATAAGTTAAATTTACATTGAGAAAAAAATGTTTGTTGGTGATATTATAATTATGTTATATTCCAATACCTAAATGTATATATATACATATTGAAGGGACAATAGGTGGGTGGAGATGGTTACACATCAACTCACATGCTGGACATTTGTAAACCAACATGCTATGAGTTTGGAAATGAACTTGCATTGTAATTGACACAATATGAAACCACGTAAATAATAACTTAAAAATAACTAGAGGCTTGTGTCTGTGTTCTTTGATGATTAAATAAACTTTCTTGAATTGAAATTTTGCTAATGATAGTTAATGAGACAAGTGATATGTGTTGTAAACCCACATAATATGTTACTTGATTGTGGCATGACATATTAATACATTAATTTTGAAAAAAAGAGAATTGTATTGAGAAAAATCTACATTCAAAAACATTTTTAATAAGCATCTTTTAAATCTTCTAAAATTGTTCCAAATTGATAAACTATTAAAAAAATAAACCACTTGAAAGACAATGATAATAGATTTAAAAGAGCATGAATTTTGAGGAAATTGACATATACAAGTAATTAATGGAAACCCAAAAACACAGAAACATAATAAATGATTTCCATGGAACTATTAAAAAAAAGAGAAAATGCAATTGTTTAATAAGCTGATCCAAACTTATTCCAGAGTAGATGAGGGTCACATCCTTCATTTTACAAATAGAGGAATGGCGTTCTCTCTCTCCCTATTTAATTGCACCTACATGAAGGATGCACGATTCAGGTAGGGAAAAAAAGCTTAAAGGGAGGGACCCAACCCATTTTTGGGAAAGGCTCAGAAAGGAACAGGAGAAAAGGAAGTTTGCGGCCTTCTTTGGGGGCAATTTTGTCTTTGAGTAGGGCATGATTTCAATGTGGGACATGGTGAAAGAGTAGTAGGGGGGTGAGTGTAAGTTGAGTAGGGAGAGCCAGAGGAATTTGATGGGCAAAAGAAATGTGTGGATCAACAAAAGGTGCTTCAAAATTGTGGCAAACATGTTGACATGTGTCCATAGCAGGCAGAATGATGGCTGGCCAAAAGCAAGGAAATTTTATGCTTCCAAATGCCTATTCTATGTTCTATGAATATGTTCCAGGTAGGATTCTGACCTTGTAATTTGGGTCAGATAAGGTTTTCCGAATTTTCTTTATGGCTGAATATGGAATATTGTGTCTGTCAGCTTTCCATGGGAATGTTCTATTTCTATTAGAAGATGATTCTACATGGCAACATCAAATCTTCCTCTTTCTCATGCAAGGAAGTACCCTGATCTTGAAGAAAGAATTATTACCTTTGTTTTTTTGCTTTTATGTTTAGAGTGGCAAACATCAAATGGCATATTATATGGACTTGCTTGGGCATACTACTATTTGAGTAGGTGCCTTGTATAAAAGGGAATTTTGAATGAGCAAACATTTTCTTTCTTATTATTCAAATTTGTTTTGGAATATGAATCGTTAAATTTTTGTGGCAATCACTGACTGAGTTATACTCTTTATTGAGGGGTGCTCTATTTTTAACCACAAACATTAAGAACAAGGTTTTTAGCATTGTTGTACAATTACATTCTTTTATGTTAAAGGGTTCACTTTTGTGATATGCTATTCAATACTTAAGACATCCATTGCCTTTTAATCTTAGTTGTAACAATGTTTAAGTTTATTTAATTTTTTTCAAGTTGGGAATGCTGTTAGAGAATTATTTTTTAACCTTCACCTCATTGTTTTTATGCAAGCAAAGAATATTTAAAGATAAGTAAATTATTATAGGATCTTGAAGAATGGAACATAATATATTTAAATAGTTTGATTGCATAACATAGCCCTGCATTTTTTTTTGTGACATGTTGAACAAATTGGGCACCACTTACCTACTCCTATAATTCTTAGAGAATTTTGTAAAAGTAATTCATATGCTTTGTCCAAGCTTAGATAGAGCTATCATACAAGTTTCCTCAAATATTTTTGTGCTAGTCGAAATTGGTATCATGTCTCTTTACTCAACATAGTGAATTTATATGTTAACACACTACTATGTAATGTGATATTTGTGAGGTATATGCTATTAGTTTTATGATAATTTATTATTGTCATAGATTATTGTCAAATTAGTGATGATCTATACAATAGAGGAATTGGCAAGGGATTCCAATAAATTAAAAATGCGAGGTTAAAATCTAAATGTCAAGGTTGTTGGCATGTGTTATATCTATCCATCTATGTGAATGCATTCAATCATTGTAATTATAAACATGCAGATATGACCAAGGATGGTACTAAGTTCAATTACTTATTGGAACCATTGATAGTGTGATTGTTAATACTAATTGTATGTTTAGAATGGTAAACATCAAATGTGGTATATTATATGGTCTTGTTTGGGCATACTACTATTTGAGTGGGTTCCTTGCATGAAACAAAATTTTGAATGAGCAAACATTTTCATCCTTATTATTCAAATTGATTTTTGACTATGCATGAATTGGTAGAAATTTTGGTGAACACATATCAAATCATTGATTGAGTTATACTATCCATTTAGGGATGTCCTCCTTTTAGCTATAGATGCTAAAAATAAGGTTCTTAGCGTTGTTATAAATACATATTCTTTTATGTTAAAGGGTTCACTTTTCTAGTATGTTATTCAACATTCAAAAATATCTCCGATCTCTTCTAAAAATATAGTGGCATTTTCATTCATACACCCATTGCCTTCCAATGCTAGTTGCAACAAGATCGATATTGCTTAAGTTTATTTAATTCCTCTCAAGCTGGCAATGTTTTTAGAGAATTATTTTTTAATCTTCACCTCGCTACTTTTATACAAGCAAAGAATATTAAATCAGATTATTATTATAGTGTATGCTTGGTATAAGTATATTAATACAACATCTTGGAGAATGAAAAATAATACATTTAAATAGTTTGATTGCCTAGCACAACCCTATATTTTTTGTGACACGTCAAACAAATTGGGCACCACTTACCTACTGCTATAGTTCTTTGGGAAAATCCTCTACACACTAGAGAGGTCTATCCTTCTAATAAATAAGGCCATGATAGACTTGTCCATGACTTAGCTATGAATGAGTTATGAAACCTACTAAATTTCTTTAATGATGATGTTGACTTAAGTCTATCGTAAGGGGGGAATAAAGCATACAAAAAGCAAAGAAAATGTGAATAAAAAATAATCTAATTCAAACAAGATTAAGATCCCTAAATCCATTACTCATGAAATGAAGCTCTAAAATTATGAAATCAAACAATGAAATCCTAAGATAATACAAACTGAGTGCAAAACTTTAAAACATATACCATCCCATTGATGAGTCTAGTTTATGGTTTAATTTTGGTAGAATTTAGGATCTACTTGCTGAAGTTGTCATGGACCTTGATGTTTGAATGTTGATATTTCCTCAAAACTATGACATTGGGCCTAATTCTATTTCTACAAATCTTTAATGACATTGACATGTTATATGGACTATCTGTGTTAATTCTACACGTGGATTAATGAATGTTCTTTAAGATAGTTACATATATGTGATTATTGCACGTACTAATATTGCCATGCAGATATGATTAGAGGTCTGCAAAATGGAGGAAGACTCTGACAGCTGGTCATTCACCGTAACAATCAACAAGGTGGTGATGCAAAGGTCAATGAAGGGAAGACTATTGACGATGGGAGATTCCTCATTTAAATCAAAGTTTTAACTGCCTTGTAAATGGTCTTTATTGTTGTTGAGCTAATATAGGCATTTCTGTTGTGCTAAATTTGCGTTAAGGAAGCATGCTTGACCAGATTCCGCGCATTTGTAACCGCCTTTCCACTTTCATGCTTTCCCTAAAGTGGCATCCTCCTAATCTGTTGGAGTTGATCTCCTTGCTAGGTGATCAGTTAGTAGATTCTTTTCCTATAAATAAGACTCGGATGCTCCTTCTCAGAAGGTTGCTCGATCTGATGATGTACTTGCATTCTTAGTTTTCAGTAATATAGTTACACTGCTCTATTGTACTCATGTTTTCCAATGAATAAAATGAAGTCATAAGTCTGTGCATATGAGTTTACATTAGTTTTAAAGGATACTCATCCATTGGGGCCCACTTGGTGAGCATTCCATACTTTATTTTAGTTTAGTTTAGTTATTACTCTCTTTTCAGTAATTAGTTAAGAATCTGGCACTGACTGTTCCTGCAGCCACTAGAATTCCATTATGTGACTATTCCTGCAACCAAAGTAGATAGAGTAGTTTCCTGTTTGTTTGCTCAAATTTTCATTTTTGTTATGCATTTCAGCTTAGTATAGTTGTTGGTTGATGTTCAGTATTTATGTTATTCCTTTCCAAGCAATTTACTTTCAGCATTGTGTCTTTCTTAGCCATAGAATGAAAATGGCTACTTTGGATCCTTAGTGCACATACTGTGCTGACCCATTTCAATTTTACGTCCTTGGGTTGACAAGTTAAATGCACCTTCATGATTATTGAAATGGCTATTCAGTTTGAATGTCCAATCTTTGAATCACAACTATAAGGGCTTAGTTGTTAAATCATCGTTGGAGGCCAACATTTTTGGCGCTGTTGCTGGGGATGGTGTCAAACTAGGGAGTTCTTTGGAGTCATTGATAGCTTTCTTGCTGTAGTATTTCTGAAAGTTTGTTCTTACTATACCCCTCATTTAGGAAAGTAATGATCCACTATTCTTTTGTCAATTCTTTGTGTGAGCTAGCTGATAGTGAGTTGATACTGCATGCATAGAGGAAGGAGGAGAGATGCTCATGGGAGATTCCCTCCTAACAATCCTAATCTAGTCCAGCTAGTTGAATATCAGAACCTACCAAGAGAAGAAGAAGAAGAAGATCCACACCTCTTTATTGATGCATTTACTGATCTAACTAGCTCTAAAGTTTCCTTTGAAAATCAAAATCTGATTGAGAACCCCTTTGCTTTGGAACTACATCAGGTAGGTATAAGTGATGCAAATAGAAACAGACCTAACCAACCAGATTTTCCTTTCCCCATTGCTCATCAGAATGAAGTAGAAAACCTCAAAAATATCCTTGCTTTAGTCCTTCCTAAGTTCTATGAACTTGTCACAAAAGATCCTGATACCTTGTTTGAGTTTGACATACTCTACAGGAGTTATGACTATACCACCAATGCCCATAGGCTCAAGCTATTTCCTACCACTCTGAAAGAAGCTACATTAAGATGGTTCATGAGCCTAGGAAAAAATACTATGGAGACATGGGATGACATGAAGACAAAATTCCTTGATAAATATAAGGAGTATTGTAGGGGCAATCACCTGAGAGGAGATGATATTTTTAGGATGCAAGAAAAGGAAGATGAGAGCTTGGAGGATTACATTGCAAGGTTTTTGTTTTACTTACAAAAATCTCCACACCATATACTCAATGAAGAATCATAAAAGTCGCTTTTCCTGAGAAGAATTAATGATAGATGTACTGATGCCTTAGAATTGATGGGAGGAGGAGATATCTCCCAAGTTCCTTGGGAGGATATCAAGAAGATATTCTAGAACTATTCTAGGGAAGCTTCAAAGAAAGGGAGAGCTTACCAATATTCTATGCGTAAGTCATCTACCAGTGGAGTTTCAAGAATGGAGATTACTCATTTGCTGGAAGACCTCAAGCAAGACATTATTAACAATCTAGCTTCTTAGCTGGATACACTTTAGGCCAAGAAGAAACAAGAGGAGGCAGAGGCAATGTTGGCAGAATATTGCCCCCATTGTAGATAAAAGAAGGACTGTAGATTAAAGATGATAGCTAATATTGATAACAAGTAGATTGCATTGGAGTTCAAGCCAATGCAAGTTGAAGAAGATCAAGTCTACTATGTTGCACAAAGGAGGCCATTGGCTCCAACACAAGGTATGCCACCAAATCCACTATCTTTTGCTAGGCCATATTTCAATTTCTATTCATCTGGTAACCAATGGTAGCTCCCATATCCATCCAACTATGGAGGACATCCACCACAACCTTGGAGTAACCCTCCAAATACCTAGCTTAATCATCAAAACTCTCCACCCCAATGGAAACAACCTTAGAGGAATTGGTAGCAGTTTCAAGGAAATTGGCAGCCACCCCCAAGAAATTGGCAGCAAACAAATCAATAAAGGGGAGGACAACAATGGCCAAACTAGCCAAATAGTTACATGTAACCACCTTCTCAATCCCAAAAAATTTCTATAATGCCTCCTCTTGCTAGCTAAACCTACTTAGCTACCAGCTCAGCTCACACCCAATCCAAATAACAAACCACAACAACAACCAATAGACTCTGCCAATCCAAATCAATTGCCTGCATATGCTGTGAGTGTAAGTGACATTCACTTGCATTCAAAAACTACTTTTTCAGCTCCTTCCACACCCATTATCACTGAGCTTCCTATGAAAGAAGAGGAGCCTCTGAATATCCCCATTCAACCAAGTGCACCTAAGAATCCTAAACCAGTTCCAGTCAAGCAGACTAAACAAGAACCGCCATTTCCTCAAAGATTGGAAGTTTCCAAAAAAAGGAAGAAAAGGAGGACAAATTTTGACATTATATATCAACTGAAGCATATATGTGTCCAGATACCCCTATTTCAAGCCATAAAAGATGTTCCAATCTATGACAAGGAAATTAAGGAAGCATGCCTTAAGAAGCTAGGCAAGAAGAAGAAAGACCCCACTACAGTTCATGTGGTGGGATAACTAGCTGACATCATGCTTGGGAAGTGACTATTCCCAAATATAATGATCCAGGGAGTCCTGTGGTAGGAGTTGTTATAAATGGGATCTAGATAAAGAATGCTCTGATTGACCTGGGAGCAACAATAAATGTAATGACCAAGGATATCCTGTAGCAACTAAATGTTGCAAGAATGAGACCTACTCCTACTATCTTGTAGCTTGTTGATAGTTCAACCATTAAACCTGATGGTGTAGTAGAGGACCTTGTGGTAACTTTGGACTCATGGGAGTACCCAACAAATTTCATTATTCTTTCTCCTAAAGCCACACTCAGTGGGTACCCTATCATTCTAGGAAGACCATGGTTAGAAACAACAAATGCATATATTGGATGCTGGATAGGAGACATGACCATTTCTGATGGAAAGAGCACCAAAAAGCTTGTTCTCTACCCTCGTACTTAGCCATCCCATGATTTGGATAATTCTATATGGCCACATGTTGGTGAAGAGGCCAAGGAAGTTAATTCTGTGGCATAGCTTATGATGTTACACAAAATCTCTTTCATGAAACTTCAAAATGAAGATGAAGTATTGGCTAACATCATTCAGAATCATTGTGAAGTGGAGGAAGTATCATCTTCTCATTCTGTTGTTCCAGTCAAGACACTTCTGTCTTCTCTTCCTCCAACAACTATTCCTGCAGACGCTCTTCCTGCAACTAGACTTATTGTAGCAATAGGTATGTCTCATACATTGCTACTGCATGAAATCAAACTACCAAGAATTAGTGAAGCAACCATGATAGAGATAACTACACAAGTGCAAGTGGAAGAAGGAAAACATTTGTACATCAACAACAAATTGAGTGAAGAACAATAGTTGTCATTGAAAACCTTATTGAAGACCCACCAACATGCATTTTCATGGGACTATCATGATATGAAGGGATTGGACCCTAAGCTTTGCACTCATAGAGTTTACATTAGAGATGATTGCACCCCAGTTAGACAGCCACAAAGAAGAATTAGCCCTGCACTAAGAGAAATTTTAAAAGGAGAACTACAAAAATTGCTAGATGCGGGATTTATCTACCCCATTTTAGATAGCCAATGGGTGTCTCCATTGGTGATTGTGCCCAAGAAGGGAGGGAAGTGGTGAGTTTGTGTTGATTACAGGGAACTCAATGTTTCCACCAAAAAGGACCATTTTCCCTTACCCTTCATAGATCAAGTTTTGGACTCACTTGCAAGAAAACAATACTTTTCTTTTCTAGATGGCTTCAGTGGCTATAACTAGATCCAAATTGCACTAGAGGACCAGGAGAAGACCACTTTTACCTATCCATGGGGGACCTATGCCTACTCACAGTACTTCCATTTGGCTTATGCAATGCACCTGCAACTTTTCAGAGGGCAGTCATTAGCATATTTTCAAATATTTCTCATGATTGTATGGAAAGTTATATGGATGATTTCACCACCTATGGTGCTGATTTCAATGAAGCATTGGAGAATATCAGGAGAGTCCTACAGAGATGTGAAGACCAAAATCTATCTCTAAATAGTGAAAACTGCTTCATGATGATTCAAGAAGGTGTAGTTCTTGGCCACTACATCTCTCACAAAGGAATTCAAGTAGATCGTGCAAAGATTGAGGTGATCACAAATCTGCCCACACCTGCGAAACAAAAAAGATGTTAGGAGTTTCTTGGGACATATAGGCTACTATAGGTGGTTCATCAAGGATTTTAGCAAAATAGCAATACCATTGTATGCCCTTCTCACCAAAGATGCTAAATTTCAATGGACAAAAGACTGTGACAAAGCATTTTCTGATTTGAAGGAAACTTTGACTCATACTCCTGTACTCAAAGGACCTAATTGGGAGCTTCCTTTTCACATCCATATAGATGCATCAGACTATGCCATAGGAGCAGTCTTAGGGTAGAAAGAAGGATCTATTGAAAATGTTATTTATTTTGTCAGCAAAAACTTACAGGGAGTTGAATTCAATTATACAATGATAGAAAAAGAAATGTTGGGAGTAATCTATGCCCTAAACAAATTCAGGAACTACATAATAGGCTATCAAATCTTTGTGCACATCGAACATGCAACCATTAGATACCTCATGAATAAAACCCTGATCATAGTTAGGCTGGCAAGATGGTTATTGTTGATGCAAGAGTTTGACATAACCATTGTAGATAAACTAGGGAAGGCCAATGCTATTGTAGATTTTATTTCAAGGCTGACTACATCAAAATAAAATTAGGTCATAGATGAATCTTTCCCTGATGAGCAGTTATTTTCCATCAGTGTGCAAACACCCTGGTATGCTAACATATCTAACTATCTAGTCATAGGGAGAGTTCCTCCACACTTCTCTCCAAAAGAGAGAAGGGTGCTCATTGAAAAATATTTTCTTTTTTCATGGATTGTAGGATGTTTGTTTTATACTGGGCTAGACCATGTCATGAGGAGATGTGTGAGAGAAGATGATACATATGATATCTTGCATGCATGCCACAATGAACCATGTGGAGGAAATTTTGCAGCCAAGAGGACAACGATGAAGATTCTAAATACAGGATATTACTAGTCAACACTCCACAAGGATGTAGGGAGATATACAAGAAAATGTGATAGATGCCAGAGAATGGGCTGACCAACCAAATTTGATGAGATGCCACTTTTCCCTCAGGTAGTAATCACTCAATTTGACAAATGGGGACTAGATTTTGTAGGACCCATTGATCCTCCATCCAATGGTAATTCTTATATCTTAGTTTGCACTGATTATGTAACTAAGTGGGTAGAAGTTAAGGCCATGAAGCATGCAAGAGATAATAAGGTTGTTGAATTTATTTATGAAGATATTTTCACAAGGTATGGAGTTCCAAGAGAGTAACTAATTAGGGGGCTCAATTCACATCAACCCTTGTTGTAGCACTAGTCAATGAGTACAACATAAGACACACAAATTCTACTCCTTATCACCCTCAGGCCAATGGCCAAGTTGAGGTGACCAACCAAAATATTGAAGCCATTCTGACCAAAACAGTGGCTATTCACAAAAAGGACTGGGCAAAAAGGCTATCAGAAGCTGTCTGGGCCTATAGGACAACTCGGAAAATAACTACAAGCTTCACTCCTTTTGAGTTGTTGTATGGAAAAAAAACTATGATTCCCATTGAATTTGAACATAAGACTCTTAGGATTGCATTAGACTTGGGGATGGATATCTCTGAGGCACAAAGAGAAAGAATCATGCAACTAAATGCTTTGGATGAGATGAGGAGAGTAGCCTTGCATCACATAGAGGTAGTGCAGAATCAGAGAATCAAGTGGCATGAAAAATTCATCAAGGACAATAAATTCCAACTAGGAGATTGGACCCTTCTCTATGACTCAAGGTATCAAGATAATGCAGGAAAATTGCAGACAAGGTGGCTAGGACCATATGAGGTTGTTGAAGTATTCCCCAATAGTGTTGTTCAACTCACTACTATTGACCTAGTCAGATTTAAGCTGCTTGTCAATGGTCATCGCCTCATATTGTATCACAAGCCAACTTCGAAAGAGGAGTTCCTACAAAAATTCACTCAGCATGCAACACCCGAGCTTCTTGTAGTCGAGGGAAGTGGACCTAGTGTCCCTCCTTCTGGCTAACTAAGGTATGTACCTTGCATAATAAAGACTTCCACTTTTGTGGGAGTCCACTTCTTCAACCGTCCACCCATCAACCCATCCATCTCCACCTTTCTCTCTCTTCCATCACTTCAATTCAAACCACTTCACCTCATTCCACCTCATTTTCATTAATTGTGGAACTTATTTCTTAAAAGGAAACTAGTCCTTTCTCCACAAACTTTGCAAAAAATCTTCCACGAATCCAGGTATGTGCACATTAATAGCTATATCTTAATTGTCTTTAGTGCATTCATTTAATTTCCATGAATTAATATGGACGTTCACCATAGCATGTCATTATTCCCTGTCCCTATCAAATCATTATTACCACCTCGCATGTGAGGACACATGCTCAAAGTTAGGTTGGAGGGGAAGATGTGAATACTTTGCCCATGTGTCAGTCCATGCTAGTCTACGTCAACAAAGTTTAAATCGAGCCAATTTGAATTCTGAGTGAGATGATGGCTCGTATGTGTGAGGTGACACAACCGCCACTGCCATTTTTCTCCATCATAACCTTCCTTTATTACTCCTTTACTACCATTATTGATCCTGTCATAATCTTAAGTCTCCAAAAGGTAAAACAAAAAGGAAAAAGGTAAAATAGAAAGGGAAAATTTAGACGACATTGGCGTTGGAAATTTAGCAGTGTTACAGGAAGGGAAAATTTGCAGAGTGATTGTTTGATTGGAGGCA
Source organism: Sequoia sempervirens (assembly GCA_007258455.2). Taxonomy (NCBI): domain Eukaryota; kingdom Viridiplantae; phylum Streptophyta; class Pinopsida; order Cupressales; family Cupressaceae; genus Sequoia; species Sequoia sempervirens. The sequence continues at coordinate 6,172 of VDFB02004156.1, read as the reverse complement.
ACTAAACAATGGGAGGTGGGTTAATTCGAAATGAACCCATGGTTCACGATGTATTACTGCAGGATGCACTTTCACAAGTCGAATTCAGAAACTACAGTTGGTTAGACTATTTCATGAAGCTGAATGGTTTTAATGAAGACATTGCATTAGAATTTTCCCAGACATTGTCTGAAGGAAAAGCCACAATAAAAGGGTTGGAAGTATTGGCTACTGAAGAAAGAATTGCAGAAGTTATAGGGTTTCTTGTCGACGGTGAAAATTACCCTACTTCTAGAGATGCCAAGTTAGCTAGGGCTGAATTTATAGAACCTAGTGACCCTCCATTCAGCATGGAAAAACAAGGTACAAAGAGAACCTCTCTGTCTGAGGTAAATTAGTTGTTTATGTTATAAAATATATCACTTGTGAAGGTCGCTAGTCAAATATACATTCCATGCACTTCAAACTCTTTAATCACATGAGGCATGAGAGGAGGATGAATGTGCCGAGCGTGCTATACCACCATCTTTCAATCATGGCAGTCGAGACTCAAAAAGGTAGGGATAATTTTGTTTCCCACCATTGTTTAATCAAATTGTTAGTTGAGAAGTCTCTGCACAATGTGTCTGAGATGACTTGGGAAGAATTCATAAATATTGATCAAATTAGACTAGAGAATTTGTGACCTAGGGTTTTACCTCAACCTCATAGGTCTAGTAGGAGATTGAGCATGGATGAATCCACTCCTGGTGCTTCAACCTCTTGCACATGCCCTAGTGTAAACCCTCCTGCAATAGAACAAACCATAGAGATTAGTTCTTCTGAGACAAAGAACTCAGGCAAAGAAAGTTCCTCTCCAGATTCTGATGATGATGTTCCTCTTAGAATCCTAATGAGAACTAGGGAATATAAGAGAGAAGTAGAAATAAGAAAAGGAAAAGATAAAAAGCATTTGACAGAAAAAGAAGTACCAAGCTCTAAGAAGCAGAAGGCTGACACTGTTCATCTTGCAGCCAAAAAAAAAAGTGAAAGCCCTCCAAAAAAATCAAGACTAGCTAGGCCAACCTTTGATATGCCTTCATAGGAAATCCCTAAGCCTAGAGAAACATCACAGGGGGACATAGAAGCTCCAATGGGGCAGGTGAATGTCAAGGAAGATGACATATTTGAGAAAGCAACAAACATAACACTGGCATATCTTGTTGATATTGCAGAACAAGTTGAGAATCAAGGGTATGAGGAAAATTAGGAGTTCCTACAGTAAGAGTTCCTGTAGCATGAGCAAGAATAGGAACAAGAGGCCCTGTAGCCAAAATTGAGAGAACAATTAGTACCCCTACAACCAGAATTGACTAAACAACCCGAATCCCTGCAACTGGTACTATATGAAGAGCAAGCATCAGTGCTAGGAAAAATGTTGGTAGGAATACATAACCCCCCTAATTTTATAGTACATACAACAATTCTAAATTTATGGAAAGAGATGCAAAGAAGGGAAGAATAATGGAAGGAGGAGAAACGCAGGTTGAAGAAGGAAATTCAAAAGAGAGATGAGGAGATTGAAGACAAGGACGCAAAAATTGCTACTTTAAAGAAGAAGGTGGACAATATGACAACCTTGGTACCCCAGATAGTAGAATGCAAGACTCCTCCAAGGCTCTATGCTCTGCATTTGAAGGAGAAATATCTTTCTTTTAAGTTGGAAAGGATTGTCTTAGGTTTGAACCCTTCCATTGAGAATCCTATTGAATTTTTCAATGCTTATCAGATTGCTTCCCATGAGATGAAGAATTTTTTGTGTGAATTCTATTTGCAAAATTATGTTGTGACTCAAGACCATGATTGAAATCCATTGTTGTATGTTAGGGATGTCCAATTAAGGGAATTTATGTCCTGGGTACAAAATGAGATCAGTTGGGGACAACAATATAGGGCTTATAGCCAAATGGAATCCAACATCCCTCTGCCCATTAGGGCTGAATCAAGAAACCCAAGAGACATTTATAGGGATTGGAAAAAAAATTCTTTTCAGATCTAGCTATGGTAATAGGATCATGCCTTGGATAGAAGCAATTTATAGTGAATATGAGGTGGTAAACTGTGAAGAGATACCTGTCACAAAGATGGAACAACCTAACTGATGAGCTAAAACAAGTTGAGCCCCACTCTATACAAGACTATGCTGCAACACTTAAAAGAATTGATAGATACATACAGATTGGAAGGACAAAGGGATGATTTTGGCTTCCACTGACTTTTCAGCCACCCATCCTAATGTGGCCTGTGCCAAATTTCAGGTATTACCACTATGATATTACTACAGAGAGACATAGATGAAACTGATTGGATAGACATCAAGGGTTCTATTGGGATCCTGATTCACACACAAAAAGCACTGATGTAGGACAGTTGGCGGTTGCAAATTTTAGGGCATTGACTAAGCAGAAGAACAAACCTTCCCCTACCGGAGGACCAACAAAACCTTAGGTTGGGGGGAGTGATGAGTCTAGTTTATGGTTTAATTTTGGTAGAATTTATGATCTATTTTCTGAAGTTGTCATGGACCTTGATGTTTGAATGTTGATATTTCCTCAAAACAATAGACATTGGGCGTAATTCTATTTCTGCAAATCTTTAATGGCATTGACATGTTATATGGACTATCTATGTTAATTCTACATGTGGATTAATGAATGTTCTTTAAGATAGTTACAGATATGCGATTATTGTGCATACTAATATTGCCATGCAGATATGATTAGAGGCCTGCAAAATGGAGGAAGACTTTGACAGCTGGTCATTCGTCGTAACAATCAACAAGGTGATCATGCAAAGGTCAACAAAGGGAAGACTATTGACGATAGGAGATTTCTCATTTAAATCAAAGTTGTAATTGTCTTGTAAATGTTCTTTATTTTTGTTGAGTGAATATAGGTGTTAAGGTAGCATGCTTTACCAGATTTCGTACATGTGTAACCGCCTCTCCAATTTTCATGCTTTCCCTAAAGTGGCGTCCTCCTAATATGTTGGAGTTGATTGCCTTTCTAGGTGATTAGTTAGTAGCTTCTTTTCCTATAAATAAGACTCAGATTCTCCTTCTTAGAAGGTTGTACGATCTGATGATGTACTTGCATTCTTAGTTTTCAGTAATACAGTTACACTTTTCTATTGTACTCATGTTTTCCAATGAATAAAATGAAGTCATAAGTCTATGCATTTGAGTTTAAATTAGTTTTAAAGGATACTCATCCAAGAGGGCCCACTTGGTGAGCATTCCATCCTTTAGTTTAGTTTAGTTTAGTTTAGTTATTACTCTTTGTTCAATAATTAGTTAAGAATCTGGCACTGACTATTCCTACAACCACTAGAATTCCTTTCTGTGACTGTTCCTGCAGCCAAAGCAGACATAGTAGTTTCCTGTTTATTTGCTCAAATTTTCATTTTTGTCATTCATTTTAGCTTAGTATAGTTGTTGGTTGATGTTCAATATTTATGTATTCCTTTCCAAGCAATTTACTTTCAGCATTGTGTCTTTCTTAGCCGTAGAATGAAAATGGCTACTTTGGATTCTTAGTACACATACTGTGTTGACCCATTTCAAGTTTACATCCCTAGGTTGACAAGTTAAATGCACCTTCATGATGATTGAAATAGCTATTTAGTTTGGATGTCCAATCTATGAATCACAACTGTAAGGGCTTAGTTGTTAAATCATCATTAGAGGCCAACACCCATGTTGGAGTTGTGTTTGCATTGATGTTTGGATATCAGATTGCTTGATTCAATACAAATCCTCCATTGTTGATGTTGCAAAAGTTTTAAAATGCATTGATAATGGTGAACTAGAATGTGCTCAAGAGGTAATTTTGCAGTGCTTCGCTATGAAGATTCTAGATGATTTGTGAGAAGGTAGAAGATTATTTTATAGATTTCCTGTTTTGAGATGAATGATCAAGATTTAGTTGAAAAAGATCCTGATCAATAGTTCAAAACTGTTGAGAGGAAATAGATTGGAAGAATTAGTGGTTTTAGATTGCATAATCTATGTGATTGATGAAATCAAGTTGAGTATTCAATGGAATTGAGAAAATAGATTGAGTGGTTAGTGGGATTGAAGAAATAGATTGGGAGCTTAGTGGGATTTAAGAATAGATGAGTTAGTCAATTGTTCAGAGTGAGAAATCATTGGTCGTGATTTTCTTAATCATAAAAGGGGTGAAGAGAATTAATTAATTAGTATTTTGAGTTGAACGTGCAAGTCATGTTTGACTTTAACAAATAAAGTTATATTTGTTTGTTGACTATGCTTGAATAATTAATTTAATTATTCATGTTTAGAAAGGGGGAAATGATTTAATTAAAATATTAAGCAATAATAATTTAATTGATTTAGGAGAATAGGGTCTATTAGCGACATAATTAAATAACTTACGTTAATTAATTAATCAAGAGGAATAAAAATTAGATTAATGATAATATAGTAAATTAACTAAATAATTTAAAGATTATTTAATTAATAGAGGAAATTTGGGTTTTTGATAAAATTATGTGAAATGAAATGATATTAATGGTAATGATGTCAATGATGAAAAAAAATGTCATTCACGATGTGTGATATGTGTTAGGTAATTTTTACATGTCTACATTTTTCCCCTCTTTGATCCAAAGTACTGGTTACTTTGTTACAAAGAATCTAATGTTAAGATCAAGATTTGAAAAAAATTATATGCCCCATTGTGCATTGGTGGTCAGTAGAAAGATAGCACAAAGTTGGGCTGCCCTGTTGAGAGGTTTGCCGAAAAAATCATTTTTGGGTCAAGCTTGTGACAAGGTTTAATTTTAGCTTAGATGCATAGAGGGAAAAAAATTAAGCTTATAGGACCCTTGTTTATAGTTCAAATGTTCGCGGGTGCTCATAATTTCAACCTAGGAGGGTTTCCTAGGTAAAAAATTAGGGTTTGGGGGGTAAAAATAGGGAATTAGGGTTCATTTTACCTCATTTGCACTCTTCGCCCTTAGCGAATTCTTGTCTCTGGAGATCCTGCTTTGGTGATTGTCGATTCGTGATGCTGAGGATTACAGGTGCCCCACATTATGAAGAGGTGGTCTGGGAGTTTGGGAGGCTCGCTGGCGCATGTGTCACGGTAGGTACCTCCTCCGTTCCTATTTTTGTCTTATCATTTTTGAGTAATTATTGCTAGAAGTCATTTTGAACAATAATAGTTATCTTGTAAAATTAATGCTTTTTCCTCATTCTTACCACTATTGTTGTTTTTGTTTGTACCACTTTTGATTTTGTCTACCACTTTTATGTTTCTTATTTGCTATCATGTAAAGTGTTCACTTTTGATGACTACAATTGCTTAAAATGATCGCTATTGTCTTTTGACTTGTGAAATGATCGCTTTTGTTAATTTTGTGCACTATTGAAAAATTTGGTCACTTTTGTCATTTTTAACGCTATTAATAAAAATAACTGCTATTGCTAAAAATAGGGCCGCTATTGAATTTTTTGACCGCTACTATAAAAAAAGTGACCACTATTGTCAATTTTGAAAGTTTTAGCCAATTTGTTTGTAGTTATCGATTTGTGATGTGCTTTTGTAGAAAATTCTTAATGTTGTGGGTTGAATGTTTGTAGGCGGTTCTTAAACCACTTTATTCTAGAGAGCAATGATTGTGTCAGTTGTTTGACCTACTTACTAGTTTCTTCAAGGTGGAGTGGGATTTCCTAGATGCCATGGGCCTATGATATATATGCTACATGCAAGAGATTTGAGTTCATAGGGCGATGATGACCACCCTTTTGGAGAGAAGGCACTCTGAGTCATCATCTTTTCATTTGCCAACCGGAAAGGCCACTATCACTTTGGAGGATGTTTGGAGGATTCTCCAAATTCCTATTCATGGGGAGCTCATTACCTATGATGTTAGACAGGTTACCTGTGATATACGACAAGTTCATGTCATTAGACGTCTTTAGGTAGTGGACTTGGAGATAGACTTATCTCCATTTGTTGATAGTGTAAATCTTGTATCTTTGGTCCTATGTGGTTTGATCTTGGGGCTCATAGTACTTGATCATAGAGGTAGACAACTTCTTGTTGGTTGGGGAATTTGCATTGAGTAGATGTTTGAGCATGGAAAGAGGTATTCTTGGGGCCCATGTATCCTGACACACTTATATAGAGAT
>VDFB02004155.1:30898-77295 GCA_007258455.2 Sequoia sempervirens | reverse complement strand
CAACTGTAAATTTTGCTTTATTATCTCATATTCAAGTTGAGCCAAGAAAATTTGAGGAGGCTATAAAACATGAAGTGTGGATTAAAGCCATGAATGAAGAAATTGCTTCAATTGAAAAGAATGAAACATGGGAATTAGCTGACTTTCCACCTGAAAAAGATGTTATTGGGCTAAAATGGATTTACAAAACTAAATATAAAGCTGATGGAACTATTGAAAGGCATAAAGCAAGATTGGTGACAAAGGGTTTTTCTCAACAACCAGGTATTGATTACACTGAAACCTACTCTCCAGTTGCTAGATTAGACACCATCAGAACAGTTTTATCATTAGCAGCTCAACATAGGTGGAAAGTTTATCAATTTGATGTTAAATCAGCTTTTTTGAATGGTTATTTGAATGAAGAAGTGTTTGTAGAACAACCACTTGGTTATGGAGTTGCAGGGCAAGAACAAAAGGTCTATAGGTTAAAAAAGACACTTTATGGGCTCAAGCAGGCGCCTAGGCCTTGGTATAGTAGGATAGATAATTATTTTGAGAAAAATGGTTTCAAAAAGAATGAAAATGAGCCCACATTATATGTGAAATATCAGAGTTCAGTTGATTTAATTATCATATGTATATATGTAGATGATCTAATATACACAGGGAATAGTGAAGAGTTAATGAATGAGTTTAGACATGTAATGAAGTCTGAATTCAAAATGACAGATTTGGGGTTAATGCATTATTTCCTTGGGATAGAGGTAAGACAGCAAAATGATGGCATTTTCATCTCACAAGGAAAATATGTCAATGATTTACTTGATAAATTCAAGATGAAGAATTGCAAACCGATGAATACACCATTGAACCTGAGTGAAAAATTGGTTAAGGATGATGGGTCAGAAAAAGTAGATGAAACATTGTACAGGAGTCTAGTTGGTAGCCTTATGTATTTAACAGCTACTAGACCAGATATCATGTTTGTTGTTAGTTTGCTTTCAAGGTTCATGCAAAATCCAAGCAAAATGCATTTTTGTGCAATGAAAAGACTTCTGAGATATGTTCGGGGTACTAGCAATTTTGGCATTAGGTATGCTCCAGTAAATGATTTTGGTTTAATAGGATTTACAGATAGTGATTGGGCTGGTCCTATTACTGACAGAAAGAGCACTTCAGGTTATGTATTTTCCTTGGGTTCAGGTGCCATTTCTTGGTCCTCAAAAAAACAGTCTTCAGTCTCTTTGTCTTCAACTGAAGCTGAGTACATTTCTGCAACTTCAGCTTCATGCCAAGCAGTATGGCTGAGGATAGTCTTAATAGATTCAAAACAAAAACAAAATATGCCAACTGTGTTATACTGTGACAATAACTCAGCAATTGCCATCACTAAAAATCCTGTCTTTCACAGTAGAACAAAACACATAGATATCAGATATCATTTTATTAGGAATCTAGTGGCTGAGGGACAAATTGAATTGAGGTTTTGCAAAACCAATGATCAGATTGCTGACATACTTACCAAGGCAGTTTCAAAAGAAAGTTTTGAAAGGTTGAGACAAATGATGGGTGTTTGCACATTAAGCATTAAGGGGGAGATTGAAAGCACTAATGCTTAATGCCAGCACAGCCCATTGAGGAAGACACGTAGCAGCTCCACCGTCCATCTTTTGTTTGACAGTTATCATATTAGCTGTCTAAAGTTTTAATGCTTGCTGAGCGATGTAAATACATTGGGTTTACAAATTTGACACCTGTGTATTTTGCCAGGCCATTTGTTAATAGCTTTTTCCCTAAAGCTCCACGCAGCTGTAGGTAAAACAGGGGTTTTATGTTTATAGAAAAACATTCCATTTTGTAGAGGACGCTGCTGTTCTACTCCCTGCAGGTTTAATGTGTTGAAGCTTCTATAAGATACAAAAAGGGTAGATGCCGGCAGCATCAAGTTTTATCTGTCAAAATGTACTGGTCAGATATTATAAACACTGTATATGGCCTAATTTCTGTTTAAATCAATTTTCAGTTTTAATGGAAGATTACTGTGTTTATCTTTAAAGCTTTTTAATGAATAGATAATCTGTCATTGCTGTAGCAATGTGTTGCCCTGTTTTGTCTTATTTGTTTTGTATAAATTTCCATGCTTCTTCATGAAGAGTTTGTGTTGAAATCTTTTATATCTGAAAGTGGATTCTCCTCCTAAATCCAACACCTTTCGTACCCCTTTTATCTCGATGGATCCAGGGAGGCCTCCTTTGGTTCTGTAGAGCCAGAGGTGAGGAGGGTTGCTCTCATCAAGTGCCGAAATTGGCCATCAACCTAGTCATGGACCTTGTTTGATGTTTGGCTTGACATTCCCTGGTAGCAATATAATCTTCTAGGGTTGCAGGAGTGGTTTGGAGTAGCAACACCGTGCACAAAGAGGAAGGTAAAGTAGTTAGCCATTACCCCTCGTATGGGGTTCCTTTCCTGGTGTATCTGTACTTGGTTGCATCAGTGGAGTAGTATTATGCATGTTAGAGTGTAATTGGGAAAGTTAGACAGACGTAGCGTTGCTATATGGAAGTTTGGACATCCATTTGAATGCGTAAGAGTCCATGAAGGACTCAAGAAGGCAGTGATCCTCTGTAATTCAACAAGGAGATAGTGGCTTGAGGAGGGGATTCCTCTCTTATGTCGTTTTTTTCTTGCACAATGAGTTTTCCTAGTTCAAAAGCTGTGTTTTGCTTTATTTTCATGCATGCTTGTGCTCTCAAATTCCTGTTATAATTTTCCTTACAATTTTTTGTAGTTAAAAATACAAAAATGAAGACATTAGAAACTGTTTCATGCACGTTTTGTATTATAATCAGTACCTAACTACATCAGTGAGAATGTGATTGGAATAAGAAAGGACTTGTGTTGAGACAACTAGTGGCTTATCCGCATTGTTAATGGATCAGTTGTGAGCCACCTGGTCATCCTCGCAGCGAGTGCAAGGATACATTGGGATAAAGAGCAATGAAATATCTGCCTTGCACATACTACATGATTTTCAACTTCATCATACTGCCCTTACTTCATCTTCTCCGGATGGTTAATTGATCCTAGTCATTTGACATTCATACAATTTTAGAAGTATCAAGGGTTAGGAAAAAGGACAGGTAATATGGGTTGTAAAGCTATCCAAATCATAAGGCCAAGAATTTTTTTAATCGAATAGTACTTATTCAATAAAAAGGGAGGGAAGAAGTCATACCCCAAAATTCCTTATCCAATCATCAACTTAAATGAAAATGTATTAAATTATATAAAATGCAGTCCATTTGATGACCCAAGTGGCCCTGCAACAGGAGAATTAAAAATGCATTCAACTAGCATAGTATAAATTAATAAGCACCAATCCTTATTTAACAACGTCTATTATTCTTAGGTGGAAGAAAAAGATGATGTCCTGATTCGACATCCTCTCCAACAAGTTCGGTAAAGGAATAGAAGCCTGTGGTTTTAGATCTACCTTCTCAAACACAACATATGTTTAAGACCTATGAAAAATAAAAACAGGGCTGCTAGCATAACTTCCCTCATATTCGTGACACACAAAAGTGCCTAGTTTAGACTCTTCGCCCACTGCAATAACCAACGAACTTGAATTTCTTACTCCAGTTTTGCACTTTTCTTGATACTACCCCTATTAGAAAGAAAGATAGTCACACTAACAAAATAAGGAGGAATAAAGGATGAAGAGAGAAACAATGCTCACTCTAACAAGCTTGCAAGAGGAGTAAGAACTCATTGAGCAACAAACACCAAAATTTATCCAACAAAATTCATGTTTTATGCAAAAATATGTAAGTGTATTGATTGCCATTCAAATCCTTTGCTCTTCTTCTCACCCACAGTGACTTCCAAAATCCTGTTTTCCTCCCATTTCCAAATACAATTCTTTTGTTGCCATTGGATGAATGAATGAGTCATATCTATGGATTTAGTTTTTCTCTTCCTTTTCCATTCCCTAAGCTGGACAACACAGAGTTCTTTAGAAAATCCAGGGAATTATGACATTCCATGCGATGGCCATCCTTGAGCATGTGAAAATGTAAACAATCTGATATTTAATCAAGATTCTTTCAGCCATCTCTATTATTGAAAATCTTTTGGATGTTTTTGGATTAGATATTGAATGGTGGATTTGGAAATTAAAGATATCAAATATTGAATAGAGGAACATAGAGATACTTCAAAGGATCATTTTACATTTTGAAACATATTTAAAGTTGGATTTTTCTATTATGATTGATTTTTATTTAAAAAATTGTTGTTGATTGTAAAGCGGTTTTCATGATATATATAATTTGCAAGTGTTGAGATGGAATTGTGTTGATGTAGTTCTCCAAATTTGATTGAGAGTAGCCTACATGTGAGTTGTGATAGAATTCTACTGTAGCTCTCAAAATTTGATTGAGAGCAACCTGTAAGTGGGTTTAAGAGAGGAGTGGGGCTTCTTACATTAAAATTTGAAATATTTCCGTGAGTGTCATAAATATAAAATTTAACCAACCGTGAAATGGTGGTGGCGTGAAATTATAAAGAAAGATTGAAATATGTGACGTTTTTGAGAAGATTATTATAATGGCGTTTGAAGAGACTATTAGGATGGTGTTTAGGGTTTCTAAGTTCATTGTAACAGAAAGTGTAATGATTTGTGTTGTTACTGGGTTTCTTCATTAAATCCGGGTATGCACCCTGCTTCAAAATTTGATCTTGGGTTAATCATCTCCCGAGCAAGCTCAGACAAGCTTGACCAATCCTAGAGGGGTCTGAAGGACCAACAAAAATTGCTCCAAGAACACCATGTGTCCAATGTCGTTCACATCCAACCTTGACTGTAATTGACTACAAATAAAAAAAAACTTAATTCAAGCATGCGATGTTGGCATCACTGGTATTGAAAAAATCACTCAATTTGCAATATATAGGGAAAGCTAGGTCTGCCAAAGGCAAAGCTTTGAATACTTCAAATGTTAGTAAGTGACGGAATTGTCATAAAGCACATTAAGGTCCACAAATAGTGATGTTACAAATTTCAAATCTAGATAACATCTATAACCAATGAACATAAATGAATATAGTAGTGGCTACAACTAAGATACAATATATAATACAGAGACATCACATAAGGATCATGAATAGCCCATTATCAACTCTAGCTCTACGAGAATATAGTATTTGGGTAAATCGTCATTGAAAGTACATGATGAATAATATACAACCCACAAGTATTTCATAAAACAAAATATACAATTGTAATAGTTTATTATATATATATGAATTATTCAAATATAACATTTATCAAATTATTTTATATTACATAAAATTAATTAAATAATAATAAAAATATGACATAAAATAAATAAAATATAAGATAATATAATTATTTTTTAGAATTATTGTGATTTTTTTCTTTGATAGCAGTATAATGAGATAATATAAACATAAATAAGATAGATAAACAAGTTATATCATTTGATTTTTTTTTTTAAAACCATCATTTATATTTTTATGATTATTTTTTTCTTAAGTGTATTGAGTGTGAGGTGATGGGAATTTCGATTAGTGGCATTAAAGTATCATTCCATCTATGTTTTGAGTATAATGAGATAACATAAACATAAATAAATATTTTATCATGTTTTCTTCTTAGATAAAAAATAATATAACTATCTGAACACATTTTTAAATTAAGATAATTAACTAAATACAACATTTATATATTTTTATTTCTGTATTATTATTATGGTAATCTATAGTATAGGCAAGATGCACAATTATGCTATTTATATTAAAGAGTAGTTTTAAAATATTTTTTTACTCACCAAAGAAAAGAAAAAGAAAATAGAAAATAAGTGGACACATTGCAACGAAGGTATTGTCTTCTCTTGCAAACCTTATTCTTTGAATTGAAAATAAGTAAACACTGCAACAAAAGTACTTTCTTGCAAACTTTGAAAAGAAAATAGAAAAGAGGTGGACATTGTAACAAAGGTAATACATTCTTCTCTAAGAAATTCACCATGATTAATTAAATATATCTACTCCAAACAATGCATCAAATTGCATTGTACTAATAAATGTGAAGCTAAACTCTATATAGGGTGTTGCATGTGATATGAAGTTGTTTAGCTTCTTTTTTTTTCCACAATTGGTTTAGGAACATTCTATTCATTAGTTTTTCTAATATTGGAATTCCATTCTATTGAGAAAAAAGTCAATTTAGAGCCAAGATTAATGCCAAGATGTTTTGAATGCCTCAAGAAGACTTTTAGTCAAGGCATTGCTAGAAAAGAAAGCACCAACATAGTAAAAAGGTTCAAAAAAGGATCAATGATTGTAGGCTTGACCCCAATTTTGACTAAACCAATATTTTTTTCAATTTATCTCCAAGTCAAAAAACAAACCATCCTACTAGCATTTGGGAGAACTTCACAACATTGTGGCCTCATTTATATAGATTTAGTCAATGAAATTTATTAATTTTTATCTGCCATTTATATAATATTGAGCATACCTTGAATTATTTTTTTTATCAAAAAAAATCACCAAATAGATTTCATATTTCATTATTATAATAGACTAAAAATTTTCATAGAACAATTACGTGCAATTTTCTAAAGTATGTTGGAATTTGCATGGCTTAGTGAACATGTATTTGAATAACCTTTGAAAATGAAATGTAATTTATATTATATGATAATTTAAACTATTAAATAAATTTGAGGTAATTTCATATAAGTGAATGAATTGCTAAGATAGTTATTTTGAGGTTTTAGCCTTATTGTACAAATTCTTTGGTATTATATCGGAAGTTAAAAAAATATGACTCCTAAAAAATAATAAAAAAACCTTAGAATTGAAGTCCTCTAATAATTTCCATTTCACTAAGTCTTAGTACTATGCTTCTATTTTATTAATATAATTTATATTTAACATAATATTAATAAATATTGGTAATGATTAAGACATAATTCGATAAATGAAGTTATCAAATTATTATTAATCATTTTTATTTGATTTTGATTATGTTTAGTGTAATTTGATTAAATAAAAATTTAGGTATGAAAGAGGGTCAATAGTTAGGTAGGGTCTTATTTTCATATAGTATTCATGATTATATGATTTAGCCTTGTAATATATTTGTAAGCAAAGATTTTGGCTTCCAATGGCTTTCTTGCACTTCTAGGGTTTTTGACCTAAAAGGAGAAAGATGGGCCAAAATACAATGTAAACACTCAAAATCAATGCAAGGATGGATGCAATATGGCTAGATGCAATAAACTAAAAAATAAAGGTTATTATTAATGCTAAACCTAAAAAATGTAAAGTGCTAAAAAACATAGTGATGTATGCAAAAACACCTAAGAATGCAAGTAAATTATAATAGAATTAAATAAGATTGGAAAGGTGCACCTACAATCTGAAGTTTGATGTAGAGAGGTTTTGGAATCCCACAAAATTGACTAGAAATGTTGATTGGGACACTTGTGCCAAGTTGGGTGACTTAGTCCAGTTTTAGAGAAAATCTGCCGAAATAAGAATTTGCCAAATGGGTATCTAGAAATGTAAAAATAAATTTTTAGGCTTGTTAGTGGGACTAATTCACCACAAATGGTGACTTAGTCCACTTGGGAATCTTTAGAGATTTGGGGAAAGATTCTGTAGCTTTCAATATGTACTTCCTTTCTTGACACATGTCCAGTCTAGATTCTATAGAAAATAGGTTGAAATAGGTCTTGAAGCTTCAATTAGGGCTTTGTTGACTTTGAAGACTTCGATGGATTGAAAACACCTTTCTCTTTGACAAATCTGCATACAAGACCTGCAAACACACATGCAAAGAGGGGAAAAAGGGTTAAGGGTTAGAGTATAGGGGTTTACCTTGGTCAAACACCAATTTGGTAATCAAACCCTAGATAATAAAATGAAATAGAATGAGAATGATGAATAAATAACATGCAATGTCATAAACTTACCAAACCCATGATGTAGAAATCTAAAGATATGCAATGAAGTGCTCCAATGGATGCTTGATTATGCTTAGGATGCTTGAAGATTTCTTGATAATTGCTTGAATGATTAAGTGAATGAATGGGTAATTAGGAGATGCAAAATCAAGGGAAAACCCTTTATTTATACTTTATTTTACTAAATTTTCCAAAAATAACACATCACAGGTCAACCTCAAGGATAGGAGAATAAAATCTTGCCAAAAAATTAAAATTATCTTAAATTTTGTGCCTACTAGGACTAAGTAACCCTAGGTGGTGACTTAGTCCCATCAAGAAAATTTTACTGGGTGTTAGGAATTAAAGTGCATTAAATGTTGTTTAATAGGAATATTCTAAAAAATACACTTAATTACATGGGAAGTGCACATAAATAATAAACATAAGAAAGGGTTGAATTAGTGATGGCAAGTCTAGAAAAGCATGAGAGTTTGTTACAACTCTATACAACACTTTAAAATAAGACTTGCTAAGTGATAAAGAGGAGTTATTTAAGTGACTTATAATGAAAGGGTCCTAGAAAAGTGTGAAAGTGGGTTACAACACTTCACAACACTTTTACAAGACATCTTAGAATTCTAAACAATTCTCAAGGGTCCAAGACCTAATGTGAATGTTTTTGCCACATTACAACATTAAATCTAGGAAAAATCAAGCCAAATTCCACTAGGAGGGCCTCAACATGAGAAAAAGTAGAATGGTTACTTTTTCCATGTCCACAATATTTATAATATATGTTTTCAATAACTATGGAACATAAAAATCAAAAAATGATTAAATATTTTTCAAGATGGACCTTTATATGAACACTTAATAAATTATGAATGCCATGTAATAATGATGTTTTTCAAGATGGACCTTTGTATGAATACATAATAAATTATGAATGTCATATAATAGTGATTTTCTTTTTGGGAAAACAAGGTTTCCTAAAATGTCAACATTTTGGTGACCTTTATTAGCAATTTTGCGGAATGGCGAGAAGTAGTGGTTGCGGTGGGAAAGGCGATTCAAATTTTGTAGTAGGCGGGGAGGATGGAGATCCTGCAAATGATGATGGTGATAGAGAGAGGATGTGCAGACTACTAGTGTTCTTTGTGGACTGGCTCAAACATGTGCTTGCCTCACTTTTATACTTGGGTTTGGCTTTCAGTGGTGATGGTTGCTGACTTTTTGGGGTAGTTTTTTTGTCCATGCTTAGTTTTGGGGTACGATTGCTACTTGATGGTTCCATGATGCTCAAGAGAAATGGTGGGGATGTTTCTTCAATGGCTTGGTTTCCTTTAGGAATATGTCTTAGGATGGCCAACCATAGAGCTACATTGGGTGAGGATTGGAAGATCTTGGAGTTGTTGGACCTCTTTGTCAATTTGACTACTTTTGTTGTGGTTGTGGCTTGGGTTTGTGAGGTGTGGTGTGTGCTTGGGTGCTATAGGGTTTCCTTCCTTAGGCTTGATGGCTCTATTTTGGTGATGCTTGTTGGAGGTAGAGTTAGTGGGGCTTCCCTTGTTGTCTTGGATTAGCCTTGATTGTTGGTGGTGCGGTACATGCTTGTGATGCAAGGCTCTAAGAGTTTGTTTCTATTTCTTGGGCACTCTTTTAGAGCTATTGGGTACCCTTTATGGTTGATTTTTCCTTCATTATCAAAGGGGTTTGTCATTATTTTTGGATTTGGTCTCTCATCTGGAGGTGCTTTCCACTATTGGGACTAACTTTTAAGTTGGTGTCTCTTTTGGCTATCTTCAAAACCCCTTTATGTATCTTTGTGCTCTTCTTCAGGTTGGGGTTTATTTTCATTTACTTTAAAATTTGTATCTTCTTCAGTTTGGGGTTCATCATGGTTGGGATGTTGTCTGATAAGGTTCTTTGCTATTAGAGGATCTTTTCTACTAATTTGGGGTCAAATGGGTTATTATTTATGTCTTATCTGAAGAACCATAATATATTTTTTCATGCTCTCTTCTTGGTTGGTTATTTCTCTTATCTATCTCCAAGACCTAGATGATTTTTTTGTTCTTGTTTCTCTTTAAAATCATCATGCCAGGTATGCCGAAGGATTGTGTGGTTATTTTTTTTGTTGGTTTGGTGGCTTTTCTCCTAATTCTACAACCTTATTCTTCTACAGAGGTGAAGAATGATCCTATTGAAGTGGATTCATCTTCTATAGAGGTGAAGTTAGCTGCGGTGGGTGTGGGTGGAAGCTACTTGCTTTAGTTTTCTCAAATGTTATCCCTTTTGAGGTGGGAGTTACTCCTTTTGAGGTGGAGTTTGTGGCTACTAATGATCTCTAGATTTGGTGTCAGAAAAAGTGTTCATGCAATCCTTTCCTATAGAGGGGTTCTCTTTCCTTCATTTATGGAGTTTGAGTTGGCATCTTTGTTGGATTTTTGTTTCAAAGATATTTTTCCACCCTCTATTCTACCTTGTAATTATCACTTTGAGGGTAAGATTCTTGGTGGAATGTTTGTTATGGTTGGAGACTTTTGTTGCCTTGATTTTTAGGGCTCAATGTATTTGTTCCTAAGCAGATGGTTTGTTGCAGCTGGGTTGCTTTGTTGCATGACTATTTTAGGTGGTTTTTAAGGGTTTCTAGTCCTCATTAATACTAGGGTGATTTATGGTGTCAATCCCTTGCTTGTTTGTAAGATGCAGCGTATGTAGTCATGATAATATTTCAGAGGTTGCTATGGGGCTGCTGTTGGTTTATGTTTTATATTATTTGCATCATGCTTTTCTATGGTAGGTTAATGGTTCCCTTCAAAACTATTTTGTATTGGGTTCCTAGCCCCATCAAAACCCATTTTTTACCCCTAATAAAAAACAATGATTTTTTTAATGGCTAATATTCACCAATTGGCTAATAGTTGAAATTTGGGAATCCAAAATTGGCTAATAGTTTGGGCTATAACATGACTTGAATCACCACAATTTTATAAAATTTTGTTATAGTCCTATTTAAATCGCTATACAATTTATTTTAATAAAAAAATTAACATGAAAAATCACCACAATATTCGATACATGATTAGATCAAATTTGCCCAAATTTTATAAATTATAGTAGAAATCTATATTAATTCACTAATAGTATATCATAATTATTAGTTGCTTTAAGACCATATTTTTAATATTTAGTTTCCTATATTGATATATAATATAATCCAATGGCCCTTGTTGTATCCCATGAGGAAAAATGTACTAATGCTTAGGGGGGCACAATTTTGGGTCTCATGAGCATTATAGATTGTGGGTACATATTACCTCACAAAGTACAATGTGGATCATTAAATCAATGATTTAAAGTCAATTTCAACCCCCATGAGAATTATGGATTGTTGGTACATGGGTGATCCCACAATAGTGGTTTACAATTTTTGGCCAAACTAGACATTGAAATAATTTTTTTTAACTAAATCTTTACATTCAGGCACCTATAGTGGCTAAACCATGAGAAATTTGAAGATTAAGCAAACTAGAGTCTCATCACATTTTTTTTGTAGATTCTAAAAATATTTTTTTCAAAATTTTTGGAATCAGATTGCACTTCTTTTTCCATCTCCCATGAAAACTGGTTTTTTTTCAAAACACATCATTTTAAAAAAGTGACGCACACCATATAACGCATAATTTTTTTTTCCATGAAGGATAAAATTCTAATTATTTCGAATTTAGATTTGTAACTTTGATATGTATCGCTTCCACTTGGTTAGATAGTTTTTTATTGAATATTTTTCTTTAATCAAGTCTCAAAGTCAAACCAATTACAATTCAGTCATAGCATGACTGTATAACATGTAACTTTTTTTGTATATATTGAAATTCAATTTTTTTTTTTGTTGGATCAAGGACTTCAATATCTAGTGCACTCATATTTTTTTTTTTTTTAATAATCCATTATTTTTCCACATGTGCAGAACAAAGACCTTCATTTTTGATAAAAAATCTATGTTTAATAAAACTAAAAAAAAATGCATAATAAAACCAATACATATTAAAATTATATTCGTTGGATAGCTCATTTTGAGGACTACCTGATTCCAGTTGGGTTTGTGAAGTCTCCTCCATTTTCATTCTCAACCTGAGCTTTGAAGGGAAAAAATTCTAGTATTTTTGTGCCAAAGAGCAGGGAGGTGGGAAAAGCGGGCTTAACGAAGGGGTTCTAGTGAACCCCCAGGTTTCGAGCAAACTAGGGTTCATTCAAACCCTGGTTTATTCGAAGCCCCTTGCAAAAAGGGGTTTTCATTGTTATTTTGGTGAGATGGGGTCCACCTTGCATTCAACTGGTTTGCATGAACCAAGGTTCATTCAAACCCTTTTTGGTTCACTTGAACCAAAGGGTTCATTCGAACCCCAGAAACCAAAATTTTTGGTATGGGGTCATTTTTTGCCACTTTTCCTTCCTCACTCAAATTGTAAACCACTTTTGTGGGTGTAGTGTCTCTTTGTGTCGGTCGTCTTTAAATCTGGAGTGAGTTCATTTGGTTAGTTTGAATTGTTTTTTTGTGTTCATTATTATATTATTAAATTTGCTTTTGAAATTTTGTATCTAGCCTTGATTAATCAATTTAATTAAATTACATTGATTACAAGGTGACTTAGTTAATTGGGAGATAAAATAATAATTAAATGAAGATTAATTGAAATGTAGTGTGGCATTTAGAACATACTCGATCTTGGCTAACCAACCAAATACAATTGTTAACTTTAACTATCATGGAAGATTTAAGATTAGATTGCCTTATCTTCTGTAGCATTAAGTAAAAATCCCAAATCTGGAAATTATCCCATTTCCTTCTTTTGCCAATCCAACTATTTATGTTGTCTGCCTCTTCTCCTATTAGTTCATTGTCCCTTTTCATCTTTTTTTGGTAATCTTCTTAAACTCTTTGTTCCTGTGCCCCTTTCATGCTACTACAACAACTTTATAAGGTGTGAAGTTGCTAAGTAAAGCAACTTAATAAACTTAGATACCTTGATTTAATGAATAAGCTTACCAACTAAGTTAATTTTTTTCCTTAACTTGGAATTCGATAGCCCTGCATAAACCTTGGTAATTGGTGGTTAGTCTATAGGTTGGAGATTAATAAATTCAAATTGCCTTGGTATTTGATTAACTACATTTATATATGTATATTTATGCATAGATATATAAATTATGATGTAGAAAGTAATTTGATTTCCTATCTATTGTTGATATATCTTAGTGGAGGTTAAAAAAAAACATTTTTACGTTATATATATATATAAAATACAATACTTGGACTAGTAAAGGATTTTTTTTTCCCCAAAAGAGAAAATAAAACATAATTTAAATCAAGAAGTGTTATCCCGGTAAATTATTGGTCATGTGATCATTTAATTAAAATCAAGAGAGTTGATTTAGTCAAACATAGAAGAAATTTAGTGACTAGCAATAGTAATGTAGATAGATATGTATCATATTAGAAGATGAAAGCAATAAAAGAATTATTAGAAGTAAAATGTAATGCTTTAAGATAGTCGTTAATAAAAGATTTAACGGGATACGTGTGTCTAAGTAAACATAAATCGATACACATATATGAGTACAAAAATAGTGTGCCATAGATATAGAAAAGAAATAAATATTATAAGTTTATTTTTTTTTATAACTCTTGCGGGTAAAAGATAATCATTACTTTTTACGCGTGGAGGAGATAATGCTGAACATAGGTAATTAATAATAATTGCTGGTGAGATATGGAAGGAAGGAGGAGTTGCGTATTAAATTTTCATTTAATTATCTTAAATGTTTCTTTTTATTCCTTCACATAGGAAAGAATCCTTTTCCATTAAATTTCATCATATAACCTTACCTTATCTTGATTTACTTTATAAACTTTTAAAATCAAGATATTTTCATATTAAGAGAGATAAGTTTCAATATCCTTAGATAAATAAGTTAAAGTGAGTGGTGGTTAAAATATATATTAATTTATAGATAAAATTCTTTTTCTAAAATACAATTATTTTTATCTATTTATTCAAAGTTAATTAATATAAGTAAATAAATAAATAAAAAGTCATCTAGGGATATGGAGAAAATAATAATGTGAGAAAATAATAATGTGAGAAAGTAACAAGTATGTATATATATATATATTTATTTAAGGCATGTTTATAATATATAATTTTTGGGTGGTTAAAATGACAATATTAAAAAAATGGCATCCTCGTCAACACCTCAGTGTATGTTTTTTTTTGAAACCATAGCTAGTACTTTGAGGGAGAGGGCATACTTACCATGTGGGTAGTAAGGTGCTTACTACAACTTGCTCGTTGGGTGCACATTCCTTCGTTGGCATCCTCATTTGTATGCATGTCTCGATGGGAGGGGAATTATTCTTTTTGGGAGGGATAGCTTTTAGCACGGGGGAATTTTCCAAAAGGAAGAAAAAAAAAGCAGAATTTCTGGAGGAAAAAATGAACGGTATGATATGTGGTTGCTTCACAGTATTAACACAGCACATCACAGTATTAGGGGAGAGGACAGAGTACCTGAGCATGTTTCAATAGTTGTGATAGTAGTTGTTTATATAATGTTCAATATTTTTATCAATATTAGATCAATAGTTGTGACTTTAAAGTTGTTAGTGTTGATGATGACTACCCATAATTAAACAAAATGTATTCCATTGATCTAAAAAGCAACCAATTATGTGATTCCACATCAGCACTCAATAAAACACGCTGTGAATGCACAAGTATTGGTCTCACTTTTTTTTGGGGCCTTTTTGGACACCTTGACAAAAAGCATGCTGATGTGGCCTTGAAACCTTAGTTATAACAAGGGGAGTTGCCAAGTAAGCTGCTATAAAAAATTGGGAGTGATTTGAAATTTCCAAGTAGGATAATTAGAAACGTGAAGTTAGGGTGCACAACTACTGAGTCCTCTCCCCTATATAAGAAGAATCCTGAGGTAAGTTACGTGCCCTGATTTCAGTTGTAAAGAATGAATAGAAAAATATTCTTAGCTAAATTAATTTTTGCTGTATTTTATTCTGTTTCCATAATTACCAAGGGTGCCAGCAGTTTGGTAAAGGCTGAGGAGTCTTGTGTATTCATCTTGCCCTTGAGCAGAGCTTTTCTGCACATGTTCTGCAATCATAGCATTTCATGAGATCACATTTCCTAGAGGAGTAAATAGCCTTCCTGACTCTGTTGGCAATCTGTCACATCTGCAATACTTGAAAATAGAATGTTATAGAGGTTTAAATATTTCGCTCTATTTCCTCTGGCAACCTGTCTCAGCCGTAGCACTTGAAAATAATAGGAAGTTTAAAGGTTTAAATAATCTCCCCGTTCTTTTGGCGTCACCTACCAATTGCATTTGCTTGAAATTTTCTAAAGCCTTTTCAATAAATCCATCTTGTACATGTCCTGCATTCATTTCCCTCCATGAGATGACATGTATGTGAGGCATTCTGTCAAATAGTCACTTGCCTTGCATTCTTTCTACATAGCTGAGTGTGAGGCACCACAAGTTAAACGGCATCTTAGAAATAAGTGGGGTTGTCCCCAAGGTAGCCATTACGGGCATGAAGGTCAATCCTGCAGTCTTAATGATTAAATTTATCTGTAATGCAATAAGGGCGACTGATGTGTGAAGTATGTGCAGCCCTCATCCTCTAAACCTCCATGACTGCATTCTCCTGGAACTCATGCCAAGCTTTCAGTGTTAGGATGTGTTCTAGAGCGCTTCACTAACTTAGAGATTTTGAAAACGTCCTTACCAAAATCCGTCCCCTGTACCAATGCCCCCTGTAGCCAATCTTCTTGCTGTCTCCTCTTTCTTTGTCTTGCATATGAGGCTAGATAATAGATTTGATTCTCCTTTGTTCCATGGTAACCAGATAATTGATGTAGATCTATACCTATCCCTTTTCCCATCGCCTACTTTCATGTAGACTGTGGGGTGTCTTGGACAGTTATATACATTCATATTTAAACAAAAGAAATCTATACTTGTTTAATTTATAGCTTAAGAGTTGGGGATCAATGTACATTTATCAAACCATCATACTTACATTATATTGTTTATCAATTTTAGTTAAAAATTTGTAATAACACGAATTCGGTTAATAGCTTAAATGAATAAAAATGTAATGCATTTCACTAATTAGATCATATAATGGTAAATAATTTATGATTCTCATTAGTAGTCTAAAATAATTGCAATAATAATTATGTTTTTATAAAGGGAAGGTATTTTAGTTGTAGGACAATATGTATGTTGTGAGATGCATTAGATTAGATTATGGTTATTAGCTAAATAATGTTAGTGAGAGAATAAGAGTGTCACTTAATTATTCAACAATCTCCTCTTTAACTTCTTGAGCAGATGATATCCCCATAGGATTTCACCTTTTGGGCATAGTTAGGCTGATTGGCTTTTAATATTAGTAAGACTTCATTATGTGCTCTTTTATTGAATAAATGATAATTAAATTTATGGGAGTACAAATAAGATGTTTGTAGTTATTAATAATATAAATTTAAAATGCATATATATATAGACGTATTATAGTATATTTTAATGATGGTTAAGAATGATGGTTCTATTAAGGAGGAATAAAAGAGTTTATAAGAAAATTCAATTGGAATTTAATGCTAAACTATGTATCTAATTGACCCTAGATAAAAGAATGTTGTTGTTTAAAGAGAAAATGTAAATTAATTATTTAGATGCTTCTTATGATTTGTCACTCGAATGTGTATTGAAATCAAAGAATTAAATTAAGAGTGAAAATTTATTTACCTTCGCTGCATTAATATATTTACATATTTCATGTTTTGGAATAGTTAATCAAATATTTCATAGAATTCTCTCACTCAATTACATCATTATTTGTTACATACGTATTTGTACTTGTATGTGAGGTTAGCTTGCCTTAATATGTATAGGTAATAGAGAAAATAAAATCTAGTGTTTTATAATCTTATCTGATAGTTGTATCAATTAGTGGAATTGTTAGAAATTAAAAATTGATAATTAAATATTCTACCCTTCAAATTGTGATCTATTCCATAAAGGAAATATGTGATATAGATAGAGTTTGTGATGGTAATATCTTTTCCTCTTAATAGCGTACTACTTGTTTATAGGTTAATTATATTATTTAATAAAATTGGTTGGATAATTAATGTTAAAGTGGTATTTACAGTTTGTGATGGTTATGTTTATAATCATGTATTGGATGATTTATTATTAAGGTTGATTTTCTTTTATGATTCCATTCCATTGTAGTGCCCTTTGAGCTGCTTGGTATTGGTAGAGACTTTGATTCGTCAGATCCATGTTGGATTAACTGATGATTTTAAAGTTCCTTATCATTTTGTTCCTTGTTTGAGTTATTCTGTGAGAGGAGATTTCCATATGTTAAATTTTTTTGGAACCATGTTGTGTATTCAATTTAGTTTAAGATAGTTATTAGTCATAATGTTAGCCTATTAGGGTATTGTGTGCGAAGAATATTGAGGTCTCCCGTGGGTGCCCTGTTGGCTAGTTTACTGTTGGTATGTGTGGTTGATATTGTATTAACTTGTTTATGCTATCTTGATTCAATTGAATTTCTGGTTATGATAATGCCTCTTTCACTCCTTACACATCATTTTATAGTCTTTTTGTGGTTCCATGATGTGAGTCTTCATTTGTGCTAATTTTTTATTGAGATTTTTTGCAATTTACTTTTCTTGTAGACATATTTTGAGATGGTTGGGAACCCACGCATTTACATACCCTCCAATTGAGAGTAAATGAATATTGGTGTCATAAAATCCCTTTCTTTTCCTTTGTATGCCTTTGGGAGCAGTCACCTTGAAAGTGGTTGTTGAGAGTGATGTATGATGTGTTTTGGTTGAACTTGTAGTTTGGTCTTGTAATCGTTTTGCTTGTCTATCTTGGTCATGGGTCTTTCCTGTCAACTCCTAGCACTGGGGGTTGGCCTTTGGGTCCACGTGGTTAGGTGGAACATGCTATGCACCCCATTGGGTTCCCAAGTTGTGTTCACAAAGCTGAAGCATATGCAGAGTTTTAGATCTTCACGTTGTTGAAGAGTTTTCCTTATTTTGTACCATAATCTTCATTGATGTATTATTCTAGTACTTGATATACCTTTCCCATTGATATAAGGGAAGCATTATGTAATTGTACTATCATATCCATGTTGTGTCATATTTGTGGAAATATACTCCACGATTGTACTATTGAACTATGAATTGAGTTGAAATAAAATGATGTATCGTTTTCCTCTCTTTTTATCATGGATGGTTGAATGTCATCATTATGTAATCTTTGTTTTATTTGCTTTCATTTTTTTTGATGAAATTTTATGAATCGTAATGACTGTCTCATGTACCCCAGAGGACGTAGATGACTTTGCAAATGTATAACTGATTTTCCTGTTAAGAATGTACATATTCATCTTATGTAATGTTTCACTTTCAAAAAAAAAATTGTGGTGTTTGTTTTCCTTTGGGGTTCGCACGTCAGGATGTTACAATGGGTTTACCGACATATTACCTTGTAGAATATAATGAGGTCCATTATATTTTATTTTAAAGTAATTGTGACAAGTTCATATTATAGCCTACCCCTTAAACCCATCAATAATTTCCACCCTCGGGCCCCTAGTTTTCCGTGAGAATTATTTTTATTTTGGATGGATTCACCATCATAAATAATTCATTTTCTTATTTTTTTCAAGATTCACCAATTTTTTTTGCAAAATTTTAGTGATGTAAAAAGAATCACCAATAAAATTAATATTTTTTTCCAAAAATAGGAAAGATTTGCCAGTATTTTATATCTCTTTTTTAGCAGGGTTTCTTAAAGTTATCATTGCAATGTAAATAAATCATAAATACACTCATTAATAAGTGAAATAAATACTTTTTGATTTATATAATATGATAACCTATGCAATATAAGTGTGTCATTATAAAATAAGGCACTTATCAAAAAAAATATTGTTGTTATGTGGACAAACAATACTTTTGTGTGCAACTACTAGGGTAATAATATATATGTGTTGGAGTAATTTATATTATGTGTTTACCATATGAAGAATGTAAAAGGTGAGTAAAATAAATACCTTGTATTTTATGATAAAATATAAAAGGTTGTAAGAATAATATATAATCATTTAAAGTTGAATGTAAATTATTTTTAAAATAAATAGTACTTTATGTTCAACTTTTCGTTCATTTGTGTTGGATATAAATGTTACACATAGCAGAATTTATGGTTACAAAAAGGTATTGAGATCATTTAGGTTGCATATAAGTTATTTTAAATGAGAATATACTGGTGTTCTAACAATAAATGATATTTTTTTGTTCAACTAATAGGAATTCCATGATAAGGTTTTGGTCAAATCTTAAAAAATATATCTTAAGGACACTTCTCATTTGATTTGTTGAAGTGGTGAGTTACATGATAAGTTGCACATCCAAACCTTAGTTGTAGATAGATAAGAGTCCATATTAGATTTTTTAAATGAAACTCTTATGAAATTTCATTTAACCACTACATAATCACAAGGTTAGCTCACACAACTATTGGCCCCTTGCAGTTGTAGCCTATCATAGCCTCGTGTTGGCGAAGAATTAAGGGGTCTCTAAACTTTGGTTGGAAGGGGACTCACTCAACATTATAAATTGTATTTTACTGAAGTTTCTTCTATCTTGGTCAATTTCTCATCTTATTAATGATTCGATCTCTATCATTAATTCTTTTGATGAGATAAGAATCTCATATATGTTTAGGGAAGCTAACCTCTTGGCTGAAAAATTAGCTAATTTGGGAGTGGTGGCTAGAAATGATTGGGATGTATTTGAATCCTTACCACTCAATCTTAAATTCATTTCCAATAATGACTAGGTGACACATGTCTTTAAGGTGGTTGATACATGGGAAAGACTCTTCATTATTATTTTGAGTTGGCTTATGCATGTTGAGTCTTGGCCATGTCCTTGTTATAATTACCATTTAGATTTATAAGAAATCATGGCTTGCATGCATAGGTTCAAAAGTACTTGGAATATCAGGCTCAAACATTTTGTTGGTATTATTCACATTGTTTTGTGGTTAGAAAACCTTATTTTGTTTTTGTAGAAAATTGTGGTGCTGTTGAGTTCTTGCTCTTTGTAAGCTACCATGGGTGGAGCTCACTACAGAGTTGAGTCGAGCTCATGTGAGGAGTTCTAGAGTAATGAAATAGTGTGGGAGCATTTGGAAAATGGTGGGGTTACCCAATACATGTTGAGACTCCAAGGCCCTAGTCCTAAAGCTACGAAGTTTTTTGTGAAAGGATGGAATAGCAAGGTTCTATGCTATAAAGGTGCGAAGTTCAATATTGATAAGTATTTTGTGGTGGAAGTCACTAGGATTTCATCTTTTGGGAGGCAATTCTACAGAGACAGAGGTACTACTAAGAAAGCCCTTGCTAATTTCATCAAATTTGACGAGAAGAAGCTCAGGGAACTTGGGAGTGGTGAGTATGCCTGTAAATATCTTATGTTGGAGTAATAAGTTTTTTAACTTAATTAATTTAATCATATTGGTTAATTAATTAAGTCACTTATCACTCTAGTTACTTAAGCTAAACTTAGGTACATTAATAATTAATTATTTATTAATTATTAAGTGTGCACACTAGGGTTTCCCTTTAGGCTTTTCTTTAGGGTTTGTTGATCTCCTTTTCTAAGGATTGATCTCATTGTAATTATTAACAGGAGAATATCTGTAGCTTTCATATCTTCTTGAAAGTTTTCTCTCTTCTGTAGCTTTTTCTTGTTGAAGTTAATTACATACATTTGTTTGCAGATCTCTTGTGTGGAAGGTGTATTTATTTGTGTTTGATCCTGTGGCTCATGGTTTTGTGCTTGTTTCACAATTCCAACATGGTATCAGAGCATGGAATCAGTGAACCCCTTCTCGATTTATGAGGTTTTCTTCTTCAACAAGGGTTGCAGACTTTACATCTGAATCTCCTTTGCTTATTTTGCAAATTTTGGAGGTGGGCATCTTTCAAAGCATTTTTGGCATGAATCAGACCTCTCCATTGATTCTAGAGCTTCTGGAATAGTCAAGATAGGCCTTTGTTTCGTCAATTTTGGCTTTCATTTGTCAAATCTGCGAGGGTTTGAAGAAAGGGATTTTTTGCTATATCCAGGGGTGTTCAAAATTTTAGAGCATTTTGAGCCCAAACGGACCTCACCGTTGCATTCAGAGCGGCCAAAAACCTAAAGATTGACTGTAAACACACCTATATTTTGGTTCAGTTGATTTATGAGGAAAATTTTTGTTTGCCGTAAAGCCATGCACGCGGATCGAGCCCCTCTCCGTTGGGCTTTTCAGTTTTGCACCTCAACTTCCAGAGGCCATATCTTAGCCATACTGTGGTCTTTTTGCATGCAATTTTTTTTTGAAATGGGGTGGAATTTCGTGCTCTTCGCAGTGGTGTAAGTATTTTCCATTTTTAAATTTTGTTTTTTTCCAGAATTCTATATTATCAATGCTTTAGCTATTTAGTTCTCATTTTTGAAACTTTGACATGCCATATCTTCTGCATCCGGACACTTTTTTGGGTACCATTTTTTTGAAAGTGCATGTTTTTTCGTTTACTTCATCATGGTGTTATCAATTTCCTCTTTTTCTATAAGAGAATTGTATTTTCAGCATGTTTTCCTATTTGGACATTGTAGACATTATGGGCTCACATTGCATGTATTTCTCTTTTGTAAATGCACTAAGATAAAGTGCCTTAGCATTGTATGTGTAGTATTGGGTTTCTTGTACATCACTTTGTGCCTTATTGTAATCGCACTATGATATAAAGTGCCATGGGGGTTGATGTTTGCCTTTGTTTTCCTTCATACCTTTCTCATGCATATGTGACTTTTGGTTTCACATCTTTTCTATCATATTGTACTTTCATGTTTGCACCTTCAAATGCTCTTGGTTCCTCTTCATGCACTACTTTTTGGCATTCAGTTTCAGTGTACCTGTCATGCCTCTCCTTTTTCAGCATTATGGGGCGGTATTATACTGTTCATGCTAATGCTTCCTTGGTTTCTCCTTGGAAGGAATCTTTCATCTTTAGTTGGTCAGTGTTTTTTAGACTATTGGTACTTGTGCCATTTGTATCTTCATTCCATATTTTTTACCTTTGTTTGCCATCAGATTCGAGTAGTGTCATTAGGGGCACTCATACAGATTATTGTCTTCTTGATCCTGATCATCCTATCTTCAGAGAAGGTTCTTCGGCACCGTAGCAGTCATCTTTTGATAGAGTTTGCAGCTTCTTCATGCTTCTGTGATGTTCTACATGTTCTGTTTTAGGACATTTCCTTGATTTGGAGGCTTTTTAGTCCTTCAATCATCTTTGATCTCTTCTTGGAGTAGAGGTTTTTCCCACGTGGTTTTCCCTATTTCTCTGCTTTATAGAGATCTTCTTTCTGTTCATGGGTTCCTTACTTGGCCTTGTTTGCTAGGACCCATCTTTGCTTTCATGCATCTTTTCCTTAGTTTTTTTAGCTACTTCCTAAGTTCATCTTAAGGGGGGGTGTTAGAGTAATAAGTTGTTTTACTTAATTAATTTAATCATATTAGTTAATTAATTAAGTCACTTATCACTTTAGTTACTTAAGCTAAACTTAGGCACATTAATAATTAATTATTTATTAATTATTAAGTGTGGACACTAGGGTTTCCCTTTAGGATTTTCTTTAGGGTTTCTTGATCTCCTTTTATAAGGATTGATCTCATTGTAATTATTAACAGGAGAATATCTGTAGATTTCATATCTTCTTGAAAGTTTTCTCTCTTTTGTAGCTTTTTCTTGTTGAAGTTAATTACATACATTTTGTTTGCAGATCTCTTGTGTGGAAGGTGTATTTGTTTGTGTTTGATCCTGTGGCTCGTGGTTTTGTTCTTGTTTCACAATTCTAACATCTTAAACTGCTTTGGAGGGATTTTGTGCTAGATATCATGCATTACTTCACTTGAGAAGGTAGATTCTCTATTGTTTATAGCTACCACTTTATGCTTCTAAATCACTTCCCTCACAAGGTGTTGGTTTCTTTTCCTTTTTATCTCTTGTTATCCATGGAAAATAGTATTGGGGATCACCACAAAAACCCCAAGAAGGTCATTCTTCATGAAGGCCTTATGAATCTCTTGTTTTCTCATATTAAGCTAGAGATAATCCGTATTTCTCCTAAAACAATGACTCACAGAAAGGGGGTTAAGAATTTTGGCTATGAGACAGGAGATTCTCAAGCAGAATGGGAAGGGAATTTTGATGATGAAGACTCATATTTTGATGAAATGTCTATGGAGGATGATGTGTTTGAGAAGGGATCTGATTCTGAAGCATGGTCAAAGGGTTATGAAATGGAAATTGAGTTGAGGGATATTGTGTAGTCTAGGAAGAAGAGTGCTAAGGGGAAAAATAAATTTCCTAGGAAGGAAAGGTCTTCTATTAAGAGAAAGGTGGAATTGATGAATGATGTTGAGACTCTTGGTTTTGGGGTGAAGCCTCCTCGGAGTCCTAGGAAGGTTGTGGTGGTGGATAGCTCCCCTTTGACTGGTGCTCAGGGTCTTGAAAATGTGGGGTTTGTGGAAAGCACCCCGATGGTGGATAATAGTCTTGGTGTGGGTATAAACCTTCCGAGGTTTGTGCCTATGGATGTTTAGGGGTTTAAGGGTTTCCACTGCTCTAAGGAGATTGGCCCTAACCAAGATCCCCTAGAGTCTCATTTCAGCTCCTTATAGGTTAAAGGGAATGTGGTGAAGGCAGAGTGGCTAGAAGTCTTCATAGATTTGGATAACTTTCTAGACAAGCATATGGTTAAGGTGGAGGTGGTCGAAGTGGAGGATTCCCTTGTTGAGGAGGAAGAGGATAATAAATAGGAGCATAGGGAAGTCCTTGGTAAGAACTTTGAGCCAAATGTTGAGACTCCTGTCAATCGGGATGAGGTAAATATGGGTATGTTTTGTAAGATGGTTGAGGACGGGACACATAACTTGTTTTCTTTGGTGAAATGGTTGTTCTCAAAAGTTAAGGAGCTCAATGTCTAGGTAAAGAATTGGTAGGATGTCTGTGTGGCGGTGGTTCATAGCAATAAGAAGGACTGGGTGATTAAAGGTAAGGTTAAATCCATGAATGTAATGCTTGATAAATTGGTTGTGGATAATGATCACCTAGGTATAACTCATGAGGAGGGAATTTCCTCTTTACAAAGGACTATTCATAAGACTTTGGAGGAAATATTTGTTAATATCAAGGATATAATTGGTAAGTTGTTAGATGATTTGATGACTGTTGTGAACATTAGAAATAATTCCTAAATTCGACTGCTAAGGGACTTTCGATTTTAAATGAGAAAGCCTTGAAATGGATTGGTAAACCTATGGACCTAGGTGAACTCGAGAAATTTATTGAGGATGTGAATTGCTCGAACCTAGTGGACAAGAATGCAAATTCTTCTCTAGGTATTGAAAAGGATGTGGAGGCTATCCCATGTTTGAGGATGGGGAGTAAGACTAAGAAGAACGATGCCATATTATTTGATGAGCTCAAGGATGTTATGGAGATGCACAAGGGGGTCATTGACGAAAAGTTTACCTTGGTTAATGTTTTGGAAAATATTTTGTAGCTTTGCTGACTCTTTTTCTTGATCAACCTTGGTACTGATGTTTTTGCTATTGGTTTTCTAACATGTTTCTTTGGTTTTTTCTGTTGTCAGCATTTTGGTTTTTGGGCTACAGGTTTTCATGGCTTAGTATTTTTTGTATATTTTTGTCTTTGTAAAGGGTTTTGGAGCCCCTTCAAAACCTACTTTTCCTTATCAAAAACTATTTTCCTCTCTCTCCTATTTATTCTCTAGAATTATTGCAATAAATAAGTTTCCTAGTTAAATTTTTTTTATAAAATAACACAATTACAATTTTCCCTTTCTTTATACTAGCTAAGGTAACTCTATTGTCTCTTTTTATTCCCTTGTTGAATTCTATATATATGTCAAAAGTATGTGTGAAGTTATTATTTCTTGATATAGGACATAATAAATTATCTTGTACATGGAAATTAGTTTAAACAACACATATAACTTGCAAATATACATCCTATCAAGTATCATTCATTATTAGTACACAAAACTATCTTCATTGTTGGATTGGATTAGGAAAAAATACACATGGTTAGAGTGTTATTAATTATATAGATATAAAATATATTTTAAATAATATATTATAAGAAGATTCTCAATTCTATAACTAATAAAATTATTGAGAATCTCTTTTTAAAATAATTTTGTTAAAAAATTATGTATAAATATTTATAAAAATGAATATTTATTTTATATAAAAATATTAATATATAAATAATTTATGAATAAAATTCATAATAATCAATCAAATGATTCTAATTACAATAATATTTATCTAAGAAAAAATACTAGTAATAAATATCTATGACATAAACTTGTTAAACATTTAAAATACCTTAGACAAATATGTTAATGGGGCCCTTTTTAGCTAGTGCCCAATGATATGGCATATCCTGAGGTGATTTTAGGATTTTCAAGATTTTGGAGGTTTCAAGGACATTAAAACTTATCCTTGGTTTATTTGGATTCTTGCATCACCACAAAGATGATTATACCAGATCTTAGATTTCTTGCTATTTAGAGATAATATTTAAATTATCTTTTTAATAATTTATTTTTGGAATCTAATGAGTTTCAAGTTTTTCATTTCTGTGGTGGGACTCTAGACCCTCAAGAGGGTCCTTGTAATTCTAGAACCAAATTTATATGATTCCAAGTCCCTCCCAAAATAAGGAAACTAGCAAGGATTGAGTTGCACATCTAGGGTCCCATATTCCTCTTGGAACCAAAAATTTGACAAGGACCAAGTTGTACATCCAAGGTTTTGAGTTCATCCAAGGACTTGATAGTAGAAAAGGACCAAGTTTCACATACAAGGTTTCAAGTTCCTCCAACCACCTATTACCTAACAAGGACCAAGTTACACATCTAAACTCTCATGTTGCTCTTGGAGCCTAACACCCCGAAAGAACCAAGTTGCACATACATGGCTTCAAGTTCCTCTTGGAAATTGATATCCCACAAGGATCAAGTTATATACTGAAGGTCCCATGTTCATCCTATAACCTGACCCATGACAAGGATCAAGTTGCACATCCAAGGTTCCAAGTTCCTACTAGAATGTGACACCCAACAAGGACCAAGTTACAAATCCAAGGTTTCAAGTTCTTCCCATAACGTGACACTAAAAAGGACCAATTTTATATCTAAGGTCCCAAGCTCCTCACAATACCTAACACTTGACAAGGACTAAGTGGCACATCTAAGGTCCTAAGTTCCTTCTATAACTTGATGCATGAGAAGAACCAAGTTGCAATATAAGGTTCTACCTTCCTCCTAAAACTTGACACCCAACAAGGACCAAGTTACACAGATCCATGGTTTCAAGTTCCTCCTTGAACCCAATAGTTGACACTTGGACCAAGTTGTACATCCAAGGTTCCAAGTTCCTTGTAGAACCTAATCCCCCATTAGTATAAAAATTCCTATTGAGCTTGGAATCCCAAGAAGCACTAAAATTTCTATGATTTCATCCCAATTCTCAATGCAAACTCTCCGCCTACTCACCCACCTTTCATGGACTCTATTAATGACCAAAAGTGTTGCATATTGAAGTACAATGGCTCTCCATACTTTTTGGGTACATAAGGACATGATTGAGACAAATTTATGGCACCTAAATGATGAATAAAAATGATTTCAAGGTATGGGAACCACCTAAAAGTACTTGAGCTCATGGATTTTTAATGTTTTATATCAAGTGTGCATATTTACCAATCTATCATCTCTTATAGTGGGGCACAAAGACCCTTAATTTTTTATTTTTTATGAGGATGGTAAAATAGTTTTTGAGAATACCAAAGAAGAATACATTTCCAAGCAATTTTGGTCCCCCCTCTAGCAAAGGGAAAACACATTTTTCTATATTTTATTGATCTAGGTCCATCCCAAATTTTTAATGAACTTGTATTGTTTTAAGAATGAGTTTAAATCGTAAAATTTATCTAGAGTGAGTATCTACATTAGTACCATGTTCATTTATAGATGAATATAGATGTGATAAATTTTCATCAAAACAAATTTAAAAATCCTACAAAGATTTAATAGTTTATCTTTCCACAAAAGTGAAGGAAATGTTTAGGTCTATACATGGATTGTTAAGTATATTCATTTAATATTATTCAAATCTTATTGTTTCTTTGAATGCATGTGTAGAGCCCAGTTTACTTTTGTATTATAAGAGATACATTCTTAAGAGAAATGTTCATTAAGGTGAGACAACATAATTGCATTAATTACATGTTTTAAATGAATTCATGACTATATTTTCCTAGTAGGATTAGCACCAATCTACCATTTACTATAGTTTTCATCGCCCTAACATATTAAAAAATAATAATCACCCTTCTTCACTATGTTATTTTATTTATTGTCTTTTTGTATGAGTGAATAACAATAATAAGGGTTATTTATGTATATTTTAAACACTCATCCTAGTAATCCTTTTTCTACTATATAGAAGTGCATATATTTGCACAACTAAACCAACAGATATAGGTATATTATGACAACCAAAATCATATTACATTATGTAATGGGTAAGGTTTATGCTAAGGTAACTATTTGTTCCTAGTATTATCAAATAAATCAACACCTTAGGTATCACCCCCTTGATCTTTTTGAACCAAAAGTGAAGGAGGTCCTATCCACCTCAATAATTGGTCCTTAATTAGTTGACTTGAATATAGGGTTTATGGTTTTATTCCTAGGCTTGACACCCTTAACACTTTGGAGACTATCCATCCTTGGGGTTTAGGTACCTATAAAATATACCATAAAAAAATTATTATTTCCAAGGATAAATTAAATTACTATTTAGTTTTAATACTAAGGTTAATCAATAACCATATTGTAACTACGAAAATAGGTCCTTGGTTGATACTTTGTGAAAACCTTGCTAGTATAAAAGTTATTTTTGAATCCTATTATGGGGAGTGGTGGATTTGTTAAGGGTATAATTAGAAATCATTAGTAAAGAAAAGAAGTCAAATATGGAGGGAGGAAAAATTATTAGATATTAGGAAATGCCTCAAGTGATTCCAAATGAAGTAAGGAGATGGCATGTTTAATTAATAGATAAAAAGTTTGTATATTATTTTTTATGATTTCTAAAACACTAAATTAGTAGGTACATTATGTAAAGAAGGTGAATTAATGGATTAAGATAAAAGAACCTAAGATGATTGAGTTGAAAAAATGGTTATAATTAGTAGGAGATACCTTAGGCATGATTATGGTATGCTTAGGAATGAAATAAATGTTAGTAAAAGAGATAAAGTTACTTAAAAATACTTGCATATTAAGGGTGTAGATCTAAATTTTTCTCTGCATCCACATGTAATAAGTCCAAGAGGAGGTATAAATCACAACTCTCTTACATTATCTCATGAAAAAGATAAAGAAGTAGATACTCAATTTGATGATGTTGATAATGCCACATAGTCAAAGAATCAAAGAAGGTATAGATATTAATAGATCAACGTGTACATTTGATTTATCATATAATAAGAGTTAAATTGAATGAAATTTAAAGAAAAATATAGTGTAAAAATTAAAAATAAAATTGGAACAAGCAAAACTTTCCCTAAATTTCTAACTACTAAATCAAAACCAACATGCTCAAACTAAGCAATAAATTATAAACTAAAGTTTAATTATTTCTCATTAATAGACGTGAAAGGAAAATAATGCACAAAATTGATAATAAAATTAGTAGATTCTAAATCATCAAAACTATCAATAGAAAAATGCAAGATAAAACATAAGAGTCAATCCTAAAATATGTGCTAAAAAATTTGATCTAGTAATACAATCACTGAAAATGGAAAATTATAGATATCTATAATTTTATGAGATATCAAGATATACTAATATACTTTAAATGAGATTAGTTGGAAGGTGCAAAGTTTCTAGGGAAATAAATCTATAACTAGTGAGGACCACTTCATAAATCTCATTAATGTAACAAATGAATATGAAATGAAAGATGAAGATGTTATGATAAAACTATTTATTCAATTACTAGAAGAGATAGAAAAAGAGTGGTAATGGATCCTTCCAAATAAAAGTATATACTCATGGGATGAGTTTATGAGGGTATTTAGATTATATGGGATGAGTTTATGAGGGTATTTAGATTATATTACAAAAAAGGAGAGGATCCAAAATTGTATCCATGAGCTAACTACTATCAAGAAATGGGTAAATGAAATAGTGTTTATTTAAATAATAGGTTAATGAGGAACTCTCCATGTGAGGCCTAATGAATCAATGTTCCTTGTTTTATAGTATGGGGAATTTGATGAAAAGTGAGGATACTAATTAGAAGATAAGAACCATAAAACATTAAGGGAGGCTTATTCCATGGATAGCAATATAGAGAGAAATATGAGAGAATCTTTTAAAAGTATTAAAATATTTGATGTAAGAGTCCAAAAATAATATTTTTAACCAATAGTAAACCCATCACATTTGAAGATAAAATTGAAAAAATGATTGGGGCTATGAAGGATTTATCATATAGGATTTCTATAAATAAGAAGGGGATACCTTGTAATTACATTTCTACTCATTTTAGTGAAGGTCAAAGACCACACAATAGGCCACATATAATTATAACTAATCTTCTTCTTTTTTTAAAAAAAAATGACAAGAAAATGGTTCCTAGAAATTTGAACCAATGATAAAAATAGAAACATGTACCCTTGATACCTTGAAGAAGGATCAAGTGAATACTTAGGAATATTTATTTATTTTTTATGTGTGGTACTTGTTTCATGATCTACAAAAGTGTGTTTTTTCCTCATCACTTGGAAGAGAAATAATTCCAAGAAGGGTGGTACACTATAGTACTATGAAAATGAAAACATGGGCCAACTAGATATTTATGAATTAGAGGATTTATTTTAGTGTGATTATGATTTCCATCACATTGAATGCGATAAAAAATAAATATTTCAAGCATCTCAATAAATTATGCAGCGCTGGTACAAAGAGAAAAATATTCTAATGAAGATATCAACACTCTCAATGAAGTAATTACCCCATAAGTTTAAAATGATAATAAGAAATATGAATGTAGGTGCCAAAAGTTATGTTGGATATATTGTTCAAGATGAGCCAACTATACATGTAAGTAATGAAAAACAAATGGATGATAATTTGTGGGACAATGAAAACAAGATTGCAAGGAAGTCATCACCTAGAAAGATGATACATATGCTAGATGCATCCCTACAAAAGAAATATGTCCCTAATTAAAAGGGTACTAATGTCCCAATAAAAAATATGGAGAATTAAAATTTGATTGGAGATAATTCTAAATAAAAGAAAGTAAGGAAAATATCAAATAAATTAGATTGATCATAGTAAGGGTGGCTAAGGAATTTAAAAATTTAGTCAAAATAATGTAGATTGCTACTAGTTACTAGGTAATGTCTTTCATTCTTAATTCTACTACTATAAATATTCTACTGTCTACTCATTTATCAAAATACCAACCAATTGACATGGCTCAAGAATTGAGTCAAATAAAATTTTAAGACCTAGTTAGGGAGTTGTCAAGGATCCTTGAATAGAGAGAAAGAGAATTTGTAATGACCACCCTAGAGAACAGACACTAACAACCTGAGGTAGAACAATTTTTTTTTTTGAAAGGTGCAACATTCATTTGTATGCAAATAGCATTAATATTAAGTTCTTTAGTCTAAGTCCTCTAGGGTCTGCGACAACATTAATTTTCACGCATCTAAAAATTAACATGTAACCTTTAAGAAACATTACAATAATCAACTACTAACATCATTACGAAAATTGCATCAAAATATTCCATTTATTTGAATCAACAATAAAGTACAACCATAACATATTTACATGGAATTAAATTGATTCAAATCATTTAATTACAAATATAATGCCAACTAGTCTAGTCCAATACATAGTAGTGTTCTTCATCCGATACATCAATACATTTACATTCTAAATAAAGTTATCTCCCAATTTCCAGTGAGGTGTGAACATCAAAAATGAAACATGATACATCAATGTGGTACAATACAAATACAAGTATAACAAATCCTGAAGGCCGGTACAATGTTGTAGTCCACAGATCAAGAGAAGTCATCACGACATGCACAGGAGAAGGAAACCCAATGGAGATCGAAACACGTTCCACCCAACCACATGGAACCCGAAGGCCCACCCCCCGTGCTAGGAGATAGCAAAGGTTCCCACCATCACTGACAAACATGCACAAGGCTAACATGACAAACAAGAACAAGAAGAACAACATCAACGATATTACACCACAGAAGGAAAAAGGTACAAGACAACATATGGTTGACATGACAATGTTTGAACAATCATGGAACAACAACAATAATAGACAAAACACTTCCAGAGGCACAAAATCAACTAAGGGGATGTAAAGAACCAAGGGAGTACAAAGTTGTCGTAGGAGTGAGTGTCATCGCATAATTGCTATGGGTTACCCTGGCGTAACCTTCCTAGGCTACCGGACCCCCATCTTGGGTTACCCTGGCTACCTCTACCGGCCGCCGGACCCCCATACAAACTATACGGGACCAACTTACCTTCCAAACAGACCAGGCAGTTGGTCTTGCCATTCCAGGCCTTCTCGACTCATCTCAAGCCTATACGAGCACTTGATCCATGAGCGAGGCATTATTTTATCTTGATTAGTGTTTTAACTACCCAATTCTCCTAATTAATTAATTAGCTTATCACTTGATTAAACTCTTAGTGAGTTACCCTGGCGCCCCTTTGTGTGCCGGACCCCCACTGAGAGCCACTCCCCTACTGACAACTAGGAAACCAAAAAAAATCAAGCGCAAAGCCACTTGCACAATCTTAAAACTCATAATCAATACAACATGGCAAGGCATATCCTTCCCGCTTTCCAGTTACAAACTCCAATCACAAGGTGAACATACTGTGCGAGGCTAATAGGCATTACATACATGCTTAATGCAAATGCAAAAGCAATTATCTCCAAACTTTAACATATTCTCATCAAGAAAAGAATCTCCCCTAGCCTCTGGAAAGCTCCTATTAGTCACTTACATAAGGATTACACATACGAACAAAACCCACATTCATACCAACAATGACCATTCACTTGTTTCCACTACCACTCAAAATCATAAGAGAGCATAGAAACAAGATGGGATTATGAGACATTCATTTTATGATTAAAGTTAAATCATCAAATTCAAGGTAAATCTTATATTTATCACTAGCTTCATTTATCTTTTACACTTTATTAATATTTCTAAGAAACAATCGATACTTCTTGATTTACACAATTAAATACAATACTAAAAAGGTATAAATCCTTTACTAATTAATTTACAATACATCTATGTAATTTCCATAAAACTCACATTTATCAATACATACATATCTAGATTTATTTATAATTATCTATTATTTAATTGCTTGTTTATTTATTTTCATTATATAATTTACAATAAAAGTAATTTATCCTAAAAGTAATTTAAGAGAATGAAAGGAATTATATACATTAAATTTACTATTCCTACTTACATAGTATATTATTTACTTTTCCCTAGGAAGGAGATAATCTAAGGGAAACCTATTTATTCTAACTTAATTTAGTTTAAAAGATTCCTTGTATAGAACATGAAAATATACTCCCTTAACTTTATTTAAGGGATAACTTAAATTAAGCACTTCTACGATGACTTTCCTTTCTTTTAAGACTTTAAGGGCTTAATTTATATATTTTACTCTTCTT
Organism: Sequoia sempervirens; assembly: GCA_007258455.2. NCBI lineage: Eukaryota > Viridiplantae > Streptophyta > Pinopsida > Cupressales > Cupressaceae > Sequoia > Sequoia sempervirens. Next base: position 44,308 of record VDFB02004155.1, on the reverse strand, counting down.
TTTTTTGAGGTTACATTATAAAGTGAAGCATTCCAAGACAATGACTAGGATCCTCTATTCCTTTAAAACTTATACGCATGACAAGAAAAGCTCACCGTTTTAAGGGACCTCTTGGAACATGACTGAGCATGTCCGTGTGCAATAAGAAGCATATCTATACTTATAGGTATATATATAATATCTGCAATTTTGAGTGTGCACATGTGTGGTTGATATATACATATATAAGTGGTGCAGACTACCTTAAACAGATGGTGTTTGAGTCATGAAGGGACATGGAGCTATTAACAAACAAGATGGAGGGAGAGAGGGAAACTCTAGCACAGGATATTGTCGATGGGATTTTTTTTATAATTTTTATAATTTATTATTCTATGCACCAATGCTCATTGGTGAATTTTTTTTATTTTTTATTTTATCTGCAGTAAGTGCAGAAATAAAAAGATTCAAAGATAGATTGCAAAATGCCAAAATGCTATGTTCAGTTATCTTTAGATCACATTAAAGGTTAAACCAAATTCTAACGTTCTCAGGACTGTCGGTTCAAACCAAAATTAGATGCCTTTATCAGATGTAACTACCAGTTGGAAATACTGTCAACATCTATTCGCTGAATATACAAGGATAAGCACAAACGGCATACACCTCAGACTCTTGAATGAGACAAACAGAAGTTGACTTCTAATGCCGACCCAAAAATGTTTGCAAGTCTAAATTTAAGAAGGTTAGATGTTGAGTAATAGGAAAAGTACAGACGACAATAAAGAGGGATTTCATTTGGACAGTCTAAATGCTTATAGCGGCTGAATAGGGTGAACATAGACAAACTACAGAGTCAGCTATTCGATGGATAGAGGGGTGTATAAATCGAAGGCTAAAGAAACTAAAATACACAGAAGCTAAAATGATACATAACCATTCCATTATTTAGGCAGGGTCGGTGCCAAGAGAGAGATAAGGTAGCGATCTTCTCTTAAATTTTAAAGTGAGCAGAGAGAAGAATCAACAGGTATAAGACAGCGACCTAGTTTGAAAGGAGATATTTATATGTTCATCCAAAACAAAGCAACGACTTCAATCACAATATAACTTGCTAGAACATAAGATCTGGGTGATGACAAAAGAAATGAAGCCGCGGTATAAGAATGAAGATCCATTTAAGGAGTTAGATGGTACAGAGCGACGCAGAAACTTGCATGGAGACTATCTACAGATGGCAATGTAAAGGGAATCGATGAATCTTTTATTTTATTTTATTTTTGATGCTTAATTCTGCAGTATAAGATAAAAATTTAATTGCTTACACACCTATCTCAGTCGCCTAATAGATCCTGACCTGAAACTGTTATTATACATGGAGTATTCTATGCATGCATGAGATAAAAACCAGCAGGTATCTAAGTTAATATATATTTGTTAAGAGATAGCGGCAGTATAACCATAGGGTAGTATAAAGCATATGAAATAAACACAACTCAATTTCAAACATTCATTTTGTTTCAGACAACACAATTGCATTATTCATTTCTATCTGAGCATTAAAATTAAAGGTTGATAATGGAACCTAGAGTAACGAAATAGCTGAGCTAAACGATTTGTCAGCTTTGAATTTTCAGATGCGATTCAAATTTTTCCTCCAACTTTCGCTTACAGCCTCTAGCTCTTCTGAAACCCCACCTCTGCCAGATTCCCAATACCTCCCAAAATCCAAGCTTCTCAGGCTTGTGGGAAATTTTTTATTTTTCAGAACTAGAGGAAAATTTACGGTGATGATTCTCCCCAGTTTTTCCGCCCCACCCCCCTTATGTTCATGAAAAGCCCAAAAAAAAGGCAATTATTTCCAAAAAAAATCTCAAATCATAAAAAGCCCATAAAAAGGCAATTATTTCAAAAAGAAAGATTCCCTGCTTTCTTTTTGTTTATTTTTAGCCAATTACGTAAATTTTGCAACTACATGCATTGGGTGACTGCCATGCCACAAATTAGAATAAAACTGACTTAGTTATTTCCACATTAATTTGTTTCTATTTGTAGCTGTTTAAAATTTGCAGTTTTCCAATTCAATATTTTATTTCATGTTTTATCATTTTAATTTATTTCAACTATAATTTGTTAATTAATCTTTTTTTTAATGTTTAATTTCCAAATACTTTTTTCATTTATAAATCACCTTAATATTCTATTTTCTTACTTCAAAATTTCATTTTATTATGACATTAATTATAAAAGAATTTATCATAAAGTTTAATTTATTAAAATCAAACAATCACTTTAACATTATTTATTTAATTTATTCATCCATCATAAAAGACTTCTATTAAATTATCTTCATGACTTTGATTTGATGTTTTCTATCTAAACAAGGTAATTAAACAAGGCACACACTTAGGTATCACCAACAATGATACACAGTGTGGAGGGGCATTACAGAGTGCTCTATATCAATGCTCCTACCAATTTTGATTGACCAAATGAACTTGCAAGTGTTCCCAAAGATGGTTAGATGAATCTAATGTCCAAGAGGAACCTAAGATTTTATTGGGTGCTATGCATACAAGTAAAAGGTAGGAAATTGATCCATTTTATAAATACTAATGAATGAATGATTGGATGGTACATAACTGCATGCTAGATTTTTGAGAGTCCAATTATTTGATGCATCTATAATTGATGAATTATTTAGGCCTAAATTTTTCAAAATCTTGTGATAAATGTTTTTACATGTAGTATCATGAATTAAATGTCATTGGGTTGGTTAATGATGTTGAAGTGTATATCATTACATGCAATGGGAATAAAAATATAATAGACATAATCATAGTTGACTATCTATCCAAAAGGGGTATGATGTTTCCCAAGAAGTGGTTAGCTTCAATAAATGGTAGAATTCAAATAAAACTATAGTATGCAGCCATCAAATTTCATGGAAAATAATTTCATTTTTATAGAGAAAAATAATATTGCATATAGTGGAGCATCTAGATAAAGTAAAAAATGATATTTGTTACTTAAATATTGAACCATATTATTTCACTAGATATTGTGATGATGAGTTTGAAAAGTAGGTAGACCCTAATTTATTTTGCGCACATCAATATCCAACAAATGATGGATTTTGGAACATGTTTTTTGATGGTGTATGTTTAAGAGAAGAAAATGGTGTAGGAATTGTAATGGTGTCACCTGATAGTAAAAATTATTAGTCCATGTTCATATTGAAATTTGAATACACTAATAATGTGGATGACTATGAAGATTTTTTTTCATGGTTTGAACATGAATTTTATAGGAAAAAATGCATTAGAGTAAGCTTTAAAGTTTTATATTCCCCTAACATCTCCCCATTGTAGGTATGGTGTTAATTATTTTACCAAACATAGCATTCTAAATAACATTTATATAGTTGGTAGGTATTCAATGATGATTAATAGATTTATGATTTATTGATTGGCAACCTGTGGAATAAGAAAATGAAGAACATAAGGGGAATCCTTTTGGAAATGAATTATATTACTCAAAACAAATACTATTCTAAGAGGTGTGTTGCTTTAGAGAGAATGTTTGTTAGTGTTGATTGTTATAAAATAAGGAGCAAGTTAGTAAGAAAAGGATATGTGGAGGGAGTGAATTAGGAACTAAATCACCTTCTAAGATAACATACATTGGTTAAAAAATAAAATCAATAGAGAAGAAAATTCCTATAACATTATTGAAAAGGTATAAACAATGTTTTACTTTGTCCTATAATGCATTTAAAGCTTATAGAGTAGACTTTTTCTAGAACATCATTCCTTCATAGCTTGGTAAAAAACCTTCAAGGTACATATATCATTTCATCAAACTCACTCTTGCCCCTAAAATGTAAAATGAATTGATAAAACTAAAATATAGGTAGTTATAATTAAACCAATTAGGCATTGAAAGTGTGTTTCTAACCTTGTCCATTTAAGAAATAAAATTTGGTACATTATGCTATGTGTAGATTTTATAAATTTGAACATCAAGTCCATCAAGGAAAAACATGCATTTCCTAGCATATTATAGTGCCCCTCATTCTATTCTCCACTAGACTGATGATTGTTGTATTAAGATAAACATTGTGACACTTTGTTGATGTTAGAATTTTTGCTTTGATGATACTGCATGACACTTGATGATACTTTGATGTTCTTGCTACTGTTGGGTTTATGCATATGCTATGATAGTTTTATGGACTTATTGGTTTATGTGGATTGATTTAATTATGCATATTATGTGGTTATTTTATCATGGTTACTATATGTTTATCTAGTGATTTTTTGATGTTGTTTACTATGTAACTATTGTTGTACAATGATGTGGTCCCTTGTTTGACGTGTCTTGGTGAGAGGGACATTGTTGCATTACTCATTTATGAGCACCTTGCTACATTGCAACTTCCTCTCATAGTGTGTTTGACTACTTTTATTATGTGTGTGTGTGTGTGTGTGTGTGTGTGTGTGTGTGTGTGTGTGTTGTTCAACCATTTTGTTTGATGCAGGTTGCAGGTACTAGACATCTCCACCTAAATTGTTAGGTGTGAGCATGCCCTAAACCCAATAAAAAATTGTTGAAAATAGAGACAACAAAAGGTCCACTACCCTTTACATCATCCTCAATGAGGATGAGTATCTAGTTGGTCACCCCATCAGTCGTGTTTGCATTCATGGCCAATGTTCTCATTTTGATCTTGTTTATGCTTGATGATATATATTGGTATTTAGTTGTTAAATTAAATTTGTTTAATAACATTGTTTAATTGTTGTTGAATTAAATAGATATATATGTTTATTTTGGTTAATTAATTTATTAAATTAAATCATTAAGTTATAAAGTATTTTGAAAATAAAATATAAAGATATTAATTATTAATTTTGATTTTTAATAAATTAAAAGTGGAAAATATTATAATATGTAACTGGAATATTAAATGGAATGAGTTAATGGTTAAAGTATAAAAACAATTAAGAAGATAGAAAAATAATCATTCATAGCACATGCATTACTTGAAACTACTTGTCATTTGGAAACTTGTGATTTTCTCAGATTTATTATTTGATTTTTGTGTTCAAAAATATTATTGTTTCTTTTGTAGGAAAAATAATAAATAATTATCATTTTGGTGTGAAGGGGGGATGGATTGATTTTTGGGTTTTCAAACAGAGAACTTTGTTTGCAAGAATAATTTCATTCTATTGGGGATTCAAGAAAATTGTTTTGGGGGTTTCAAAGAGTTTTTGTTGCTTTAGAAGTTTGATCTCAACACTGGACTCTGTTTCATTCGTGTGGAATCCAGGTTGGTATTGTATTTTGTATTTCATGATTTTTCTTCTTCATTGAACGAAAATAAATTCTTGTCTGTTGTTGTAGCTTGAAAATGTGATTTCCATTTTTTCTATTTCTGTTTGGAAACAAATAAAAAATAATAGTTTGACTATAAATCTTATAGTCATTTCACTCTAAAAATATTTAATCCTACTGGTGCATATTGTGCAACCAATGTGCTGATGAGTTTATACCATTTTCTTTTTCTCGTTGTTTGCATTGCCTCAATTTTTTTAATCCCATCAATTAATCCATTTCGTACATACCCTGTGATTACTGTAGTCCATGAGATGACATCTCTTTTTTTTTCTTTCTATCAAACATTTCACATTCCTTTTCCATGATTTCAAATTTGCATCCATGTCTACCAGTGCAACTACAACTTCAATATATCACAAAATTCCTATATCAGTGTGCATACCCCATCCAAAGTTTCCACTATGGCATAAGTAGTGAGACTGTTGGAAAAAGTGGCATATTTGGCTTTACATCTTCCTATTGTCTTTGTTCGAAACTATATAGCAAAGGCCTATTTTTTTATTGTTGAATTTAGCATTTGGGGTATGTGCAAGATCGTCATGGAAAAAAAGGCCGTTAAGTGGCAAAAAATTTAGAAAAATCAGAGTTAGGAAACTTGACATAAAAATTTGAATAAGTTATCTATATTATTTCAAAAATATGTAAGAATAAAATTTGTAGAAAATTGAATGTAGTTTCTAAACTACTAGGTTTATTTAAAAAATAAAGATCTATTTGGTGAAAATTTTAAATTTCAGTGTAGTAGTACTTAAATTTCAGGGAAAAAATAAAAAGTAGATGTATGTTTGACCACCCTAACCACAATAAAATGATAACATTTTTTATAAGATTTCAGATATAAAAAGAGGACTCATGTCTGGATGTGATGCACATTTTTTTGTAATTTTTTTCCAAGTAAATAATTAATTATGAATTTTTATTACAAATTTTTAAAAATATAAAAAACTCGTATCTCTGACCACCTTAACTTGGTCAAAACTTCATGAAATTCATTTTTTTTAATCCTATAGTATGTGAAGCATAGAATGTGATAGATGTTTCAGATTCAAAAAATGTGATACCATTTGAAAGCTATAGATGTTTTTCAATCAACCTATTAGTCAAGAATTTAGTTGTAATTCAAGTAGAAAATGCATAATAATTATTTATTAAATTCAAAGGAAAGTATAATTTATATTGGTGGAAAGCTGAGAATCTCTTTTTAAAACCATTTTCATTTTATCAATTTTGGGTTAAAAAAAAATTGTCAGCACATAACCTACACATACCCATCATATCGCCACTTTCTGGCCCATCATGCTCTTGCACATACCCTTTGGTTTTTATATATAGATTTATATAGGTTTTTTTTTTTTTTATTCAAGGGAAACGCTTTTGACCAGAGCTATGAACCGGATACAACCATTCAACAATACCACCCCAACCCGGGGTTTGAACCTTGGTGGCAAGAACAACAATGCCACCTATAAACCATCACACCATGCCAATACCGCATAGGTAAATGTAAATACATATTTATGCATGTTATTATAATCTATTATGCTGAAAATAGTATTAAGTTTTAATCTATCTTTATATATTATATATATATGCTTATAATTATTAGTGATAGAGTAAGAGAATATTTCTATTTGAGGGTAATTGTTTATGTAGAAAAGCAATTGGAAAATTTAATAACATAAGATTGACTTATTTATATTTGGGTGGTTGGTAGATTTGATAAACAAATTGGAAATTATAATAGGAAAAAAATGTTTTACTTGTGTTTTGATAATTGAAGGATTGATTGATAAAAGAAATACTTTTCCATTCGTTAAATTATTGAATGTTGGTAGTCAATGTGTAAATTCATTATGAAATTAGTTAGAATATGTAGCACCCCTCCGTTGTGGCCATCTGGATGCTTATGTAAGTGTCTATTTGTGTTATCATGGATTAGTGTGATATTGGTTTATGCAATAAACGTAATATTTTGATGGCATTGTTTACTCAATTAATTAAATTTACATTGATTAAATAAACTTGGATATTAGAAAAAAGATAATTAAATAAATTAGTTTTGTGAAATATTAAGTAAATAGTTTATATTAATAAACAAATTAATTTATTATGTAAAAAGCCTTGTTTGAATGGTATCCAATAATAATTAATAATTTATTAGTTGTTTGAATATAATTAATTAAATATAGAAAAATAATGTGATTTTTGATTAAATAAAGATGATAAGTTTTCAAACGAATGTAAAAAGAAAGAAAAGATAGGAAAATATTCCTTTATGGACATGCATAGTTTCAAACTAATTGTTGAAATGGAACCTACCATTTTGTGAGAATGTTATTAGATTCTCCTTGTTTTCAAAAAATAAAATAGCTTCTTTTTGGAGATTTTTGTGTTTTTTTAGATTTTTGGGATTTCAAAGTTATTATGGGCCACCTTTTTTGTATACATGGATCCTTTTGATTGATTTGGGGATTCTCTTGAGTTTTTGGAAAACAAACTTGCTCTGCAAGAAATTTTGTGGAGATTTGCGGTGGGGGGAATAGAGTCGTGATCTCGACACTGGATCTCCAACTTGCTAAGCTTCGAGATCCAGGTTCCATCATTTCTAAGTTTTAATTTTGTGATGAAAATGAATGTGTTGAATTGTATATCATTGGTTCTTGATTGGAATTCACATTTCTTGCATTCTGGCAATGCCCTGTGAGTTTTTATTTACCATGCCAATAAGCTTGGATGTGTGTCTCCTATCTCCTCTATATCACAATTGTACTATCAGCATAAGAGTTACTCTTAGCATTTGATATAACTCTCCAAGAAATCAATTTGTGATTTCCCTTGCATGATGTTGTTGTTTGACGTCTCTTCATTATTGTTTGTTATTTGATACAACTTGCCCATTAATGGGGTGTGAGCCATCTTTTTGATTGCTTTATTTAACATCATCAATATTCTCCACAAGAATTCTATATTTGTTTGAAATGATGGAAATGGTTGACATATTTTAGTTCAATTTCTTTTGCTTTGTTTGCCATAGGTTTCCCCCTCTCATTCTTCCATTTGTTAATATGCTTGTACCACCAACATTTTTATATCTAGTCTATTGCTTGATGATATTTTCTTGTGAGCATGCATCGATCTTCTCACTCCTCCTGCATGGCATCCTCCCCCACACTTTGAATTCTATTTTCTATGATTTTTGTTTGGGATTTTGTCATATGGTGACCATTGAATTTGTATTGTTGGGTAAGGACATTTATGTCTTAGGTTAATATTGGTCTTCCTTGTATCATACATGCATGGTGTTGAATTGTTAGTCCTCTCTCAAGAGATGTTGAACGGGTTTGAATATCCATCAAAAAAGAGTGAAAACACAACTTTGTGAGTAGTAATAATTGAAACCACCTTGTTTGACTCGATATTTTCTTGGTTCGTGGCTTGTGCTATAGGTGTACATTTCTCCCTTTAACTGCGGCCTACCAATGTTTGATGGAATTGAACTAAAATTGTCAGCTTAGGAAATACTTATAAACGTGTCCGTACATCTCATGGAAGCTAGAGTGTTTGTTATTTTTAGTTTGAAGTGAGTTATGTTGTGGTTGAGTCAGAGAATATGCATAGGACAACACTAGGCACACAACACCATTGCTAAGATTCTTCTATGTATATCCCACATATTATTACTATATGTTTACTTTATGAATTTCTTAAGATTTTTCTTTATGATTTCTTAATATTTTGTACTATTGTGTGTGGTTTGTAAATCCCTATTGAAGGATGCTAGAAAAGGGTGAGGAATTTACACAAGACCCTCTATCTCACCTCTCTCACCTCTCTCACCTTCCTCTCTTTCCCTCCATACATCTTCGTCCCTCTCTCCTTCCTTATCTACTCTTTATATATCCTCTCTCTACCTCTCCTTCCCTCTCTACTTATCTTTATTCTCCACTTTCCCTCCCTCTCTCTCTCTTTCCCCAATCCCTCCTTGCCCCCTCTTTCTCTCTCCCCCTATGAAGGTTGAGGGTGTATGGTTTAGTGTTCAAGGTATGGGGTTGAGGTTGTAGGGTTAAATGTATAAGGTATAGGGATTAGGGTTTAGGATATTAGGTATAAATTTGATGGCATAGGGTATAGGGATGAGGGATGAGGGTTTAAGGTATAGGGTTGAGGGTTGAGGGTATAAGGTTAAGTTTATAGGGTATATGGATTAAGGTTTAGGATATTGGCTATAGGGTTGAGGGTATTGGGTTGAGGGTATTAGGTTTAAGGTACAAGGTTGAATGTAGGGTTTAGGGTTTAAGTATAAGGTTGAGGGTTGAAGGTATAAGGTTAAGTGTACAGGGTATATGGATTATGGTTTAGGATATTTTGTATAGGGTTTAGGGTATAAGGTATAGGGTTTACTATTTATGTATAAGGCTGAGGGATACTGTTCAATGTTTAGGGTATAAGGTTGAGGGATGCAGGTTGACGGTGTAGGGTTTAGGGTTTAAGTTATAGGGTTAAGAGTTGAGGGATAGTGTACAAGGTTGAGGGTATAGGGATAAGTGTATAGGGTATACATATTAGGGTTTATAATATTGAGTATAGGGTTGAGGGTATTAGGTTGTGATCGAGGGCTTAGAGTTTAGGGCTTTAGGGTCGAAATTTGGAGCATAAGGTTGAAATGCAGGATCGAGGGTCAAGCATAGGGCCGAGGGATAATCTTTATGGTTTAGGCCATAAGGCTGGAGGGTAAGAAAGGGCAGGATGAGGGTTGAAGGTGTAGGGTTTAGGGTTTAAGGTATAGGGTTGAGGGTTGAGAAATAGTGTTTAGTGTTTAGGGTATAGGGTTAAGTGTATAGGGAATAGGGATTAGAGTTTAGGATATTAGATATAGGGTTGAGGGTATTTGGTTTAGGGTTGAGAGTTTAGGGTTTAGGGTTTAGGGTTCAAGGTTTAGGGTGCAAGATTTAATGTAGGGTTTAGGGTTTAATTATAGGGTTAAGGTCTAAGGGTTGAGGGATAATACTTAGGGTTTAGGGTATAATATTGAGGTAGGGAATAGGGATGAGGGTTGAGGGTGTGGGGTTTATGGTTTAAGGTATAGGGTTAAGGGTTGAGAGAGGGTGTTTAGGGTTTCAAGGGTATAAGGTTAAGTTTATAAGGTATAGGGATTAAGGTTTAGGACATTGGTTATAGGGTATGTGTAGGATCATGATAGGCCAAAAAGGGGCAATATGATGGGTATGTAGCTGACGACTCTTTTTTTACCCAAAATTGATGAAATGAAAAGGGTTTTTAAAGGAGATTCTACCTTTCCACCAATATAAATTATAATCAGACTTGAATTTAATAAGTAATTATTATTTATTTTCATTCAAATTATGACTAAAAGTCCCATTGATAAAATGATTGAAAACATATATAGCTTTTTAAATCCAGACATTTTGAATCCAAAAAAATATGTAACATCTCTATGCCTATATACTATAGGATTAAAAAACAAAAAAAATAATTTCAAGGAATTTTTCACCAAGTTAAGGTGGCTTCCACATACAAGTTTTTATATTTTTTAAAAAAGTTGTAATAAAAAAAAATTCATACTCACACCTCTACTTAGAAACACTACAAAAAAAATATGCATCACATCAGTACGAGTCCTACTTATATCTAAAATATTATAAAAAATATTATCATTTTATTATGGTTAGGGTGGTCAAACAGACACCCCTACTTCAGATTTTTCCTTGAAATTTGAGTACCACCGCATTGAAATTTCAAATTTTCACTAAATAGATTTAAAAAACCTGAAATATCCCATGTCCACATTGAATTTTCTGGCAAAACTATATTCTTACATATTTTGAAATAATATAGATAAACTTATTCAAAGTTTTACATCAAATTTCCTAACTCTCATTTTTTTTGAATTTTTTTGCCACTTATGGGCTTGCTTTTCTATGATGATCCTGCATTAATACCCCATAGGCTGAGGGCATTCAGGCTTGGCTGGATTAGGAAGTAGGGCACAAGTTGAATGTAGGGTTTAGGGATTAACTCATAGGGTCAGGGATAATTTTAGGTTTAGGGTATAAGGCTGAGGGTATATGTTATAGGGATGAGGGATGAGGTTTGAGGGTTAAGGGTTTAAGGTATAGGGTTGAGGGTTGAGGAATAGTGTTCAAGTTTGAAAGTATAGGGTTAAGTGTATAGGGTATAGGGATTAGGGTTTAGGATATTTGGTATAGGATTGAGGGTATTGATTTAGGGTTGAGGGTTTAGGTTACAAGGTTGAATATAGGGTTGAAGGTTTAAGTATAGGGTTGAGGGTTTAGGGTTGAGGGTATAAGGTTTAAGTGTATAGGGTATAGGGATTAGGGTTTAGGTTATTGGATATAGGATTTAGGGTGTAGGGTTTAGGGAATAAGGTATAGGTCTAAGGTTTGAGAGTGTAGGGTTTAGGGTTTAAGTTATAGTGTAGTAAAATGCATACCCTTGCATTCTCACACTTGTTTGGGCCTGCCTTGATTTATTTAATATTCCTATTTATTTCTTAATTGGTCCTATTTTTCATCCACAAGCCTAATAAACTACATCTTTTTAATGGGTATTGGGACCTTGATTTTGAAAGTACCTAAAAAGGTCACTTTTTGGAGTTTGTGCCCCAAGTTTTAAGCTTTCAGACTAAGATGCCATCTAGAGTGTCTTAGTCCTCCTTAGCTTATTTTCAAGATTCAATTTTAATTTTTGGTGAGATTTAGCCTCCTTTAATTAATGATTTCATATTTTGGCTTGTTGTGTAATTTTTGGATATTAAGCATGGGTAAGTATAAATACAAGGTTCTTTCATTCATTTTCACATCACGATTTTTGTGAGAGCATTCCTAATTGCAAATTGGAGTCCACAAGAGAATTCAAGAGCAATTCATCAAGAATTTGGAGCCATCATCAAGACTCAAGCATCATGTAAAAGATCTTGCATCATGTGTGTCTTTGAGCTAACATTTGTGATGTAGGGTTTTGATTCAAGCAAGAAATTCAAGTCCATATCTACCAAGCATTCCTTTGATTTAGGATCTACATTCAAGCTAGCCACTTCACACAAGTTTGCAAAATTCATAACAAGGGTTTGGTGAGTTGTAACATTGCATGTTGTTCATTCATCATTTCCCTTTATTATTCTAATTCATCTAAGGTTTAATTACCAACAAGGGGTTTGACCAAGGAAAACCCCCATTCACTAACAACCAAAAAGTTTTTACTCTCTTATGTGCTTGTGATTTTAGATTTAGGTTGAATACTTGAAGATCATTTGAAGTTGAAAGTTGCAAAGTTACAAAGTTGCATTACAAAGTTGTCATCTTCATAGAAACTCACCTACAGGCTAGATCTAGACGTTTTAGGGCTTGAGATTTGAGAAGAAGGAAGTGTAGTTATCAAGCCTTAGGATTACATTCAAAGATTTTAGAAATTTAGATTGAGACTAAATGGTAGCAAGGGCATCTTAGTCCTCCAAGTGGAATTTTGTAGAGATTCTTTCAGATCCTTTTCCAACATTTGAAGGTTCTGCATTTGCCTCAAAAAATAGTAGTGAGACTAATTAGATAGTAAGGGCGTCTTAGTCCTCCATAACATATTTTGACAACTTCTTTGTATTTCTAGAATCCTTGCCACATTTCCAAACTTCCCAGGTACACACTGTATATGCATTAAATTGGCCATGTCTAATCCTGGCATTTAATTAAATATTTATTATTTAATTAATCCTCTAAAGTCCTCTACATATGATTAAATTTAACTAATTTAATTATATTGTTCATCACTTTATTCTTCTGGAATGACTAAATAAATCAATTTTATTTAATTATTTCACATCCATATGTCTACTTAATTAATTAAATAAATACCATTTATTTATTAATTACCACCTTTCTAAATTTAATTAAGTCTTTTGATTTAATTAAATTTAAATATTTCTTTTCTCCTATTCAAAACTTTCTTCTAATTAATTAAATATTTTATTTAATTAATTTCATCCACATGTCATTT
>VDFB02004155.1:0-30798 GCA_007258455.2 Sequoia sempervirens | reverse complement strand
TTGAGACTCCAAGGCCCTAGTCCTAAAGCTATGAAGTTTTTTGTGAAAGGATGGAATAGCAAGGTTCTATGCTATAAAGGTGCAAAGTTCAATATTGATAAGTATTTTGTGGTGGAAGTCACTAGGATTTCATCTTTTGGGAGGCAATTCTACAGAGACAGAGGTACTACTAAGAAAGCCCTTGCTAATTTCATCAAATTTGACGAGAAGAAGCTCAGGGAACTTGGGAGTGGTGAGTATGCCTGTAAATATCTTATGTTGGAGTAATAAGTTTTTTAACTTAATTAATTTAATCATATTGGTTAATTAATTAAGTCACTTATCACTCTAGTTACTTAAGCTAAACTTAGGTACATTAATAATTAATTATTTATTAATTATTAAGTTTGCACACTAGGGTTTCCCTTTAGGCTTTTCTTTAGGGTTTCTTGATCTCCTTTTATAAGGATTGATCTCATTGTAATTATTAATGGGAGAATATCTATAGCTTTCATATCTTCTTGAAAGTTTTCTCTCTTCTGTAGCTTTTTCTTGTTAAAGTTAATTGCATACATTTGTTTGCAGATCTCTTATGTGGAAGGTGTATTTATTTGTGTTTGATCCTATGGCTCGTGGTTTTGTGCTTGTTTCACAATTCCAACATGGTATCAAAGCGTGGAATCAGTGAACCCCTTCTCGATTTATGAGGTTTTCTTCTTCAACAAGGGTTGTAGGCTTTAGATCTGAATCTCCTTTGCTTATTTTGCAAATTTTGGAGGTGGGCATCTTTCAAAGCATTTTTGGCATGAATCAGACCTCTCCATTGATTCTAGAGCTTCTGGAATAGTCAAGATAGGCCTTTGTTTCATCAATTTTGGCTTTCGTTTGTCAAATCTGTGAGGGTTTGAAGAAAGGGATTTTTTTCTATATCCAGGGGTGTTCAAAATTTTAGAGCATTTTGAGCCCAAACGGACCTCACCATTGCATTCAGAGCAGCCAAAAACCTAAAGATTGACTGTAAACACACCTATATTTTGGTTAGTTGATTTATGAGGCAAATTTTTGTTTGCCCGTAAAGCCATGCACACGGATCGAGCCCCTCTCCGTTGGGCTTTTCAGTTTTGCACCTCAACTTCCAGAGGCCATATCTTAGCCATACTGTGGTCTTTTTGCATGCAATTTTTTTTTGAAATGGGGTGGAATTTCGTGCTCTTCGCAGTGGTGTAAGTATTTTCCATTTTTAAATTTTGTTTTTTTCCAGAATTCTATATTATCAATGCTTTAGCTATTTAGTTCTCATTTTTGAAACTTTGACATGCCATATCTTCTGCATCCGGACACTTTTTTGGGTACCATTTTTTTGAAAGTGCATGTTTTTTCGTTTACTTCATCATGGTGTTATCAATTTCCTCTTTTTCTATAAGAGAATTGTATTTTCAGCATGTTTTCCTATTTGGACATTGTAGACATTATGGGCTCACATTGCATGTATTTCTCTTTTGTAAATGCACTAAGATAAAGTGCCTTAGCATTGTATGTGTAGTATTGGGTTTCTTGTACATCACTTTGTGCCTTATTGTAATCGCACTATGATATAAAGTGCCATGGGGGTTGATGTTTGCCTTTGTTTTCCTTCATACCTTTCTCATGCATATGTGACTTTTGGTTTCACATCTTTTCTATCATATTGTACTTTCATGTTTGCACCTTCAAATGCTCTTGGTTCCTCTTCATGCACTACTTTTTGGCATTCAGTTTCAGTGTACCTGTCATGCCTCTCCTTTTTCAGCATTATGGGGCGGTATTATACTGTTCATGCTAATGCTTCCTTGGTTTCTCCTTGGAAGGAATCTTTCATCTTTAGTTGGTCAGTGTTTTTTAGACTATTGGTACTTGTGCCATTTGTATCTTCATTCCATATTTTTTACCTTTGTTTGCCATCAGATTCGAGTAGTGTCATTAGGGGCACTCATACAGATTATTGTCTTCTTGATCCTGATCATCCTATCTTCAGAGAAGGTTCTTCGGCACCGTAGCAGTCATCTTTTGATAGAGTTTGCAGCTTCTTCATGCTTCTGTGATGTTCTACATGTTCTGTTTTAGGACATTTCCTTGATTTGGAGGCTTTTTAGTCCTTCAATCATCTTTGATCTCTTCTTGGAGTAGAGGTTTTTCCCACGTGGTTTTCCCTATTTCTCTGCTTTATAGAGATCTTCTTTCTGTTCATGGGTTCCTTACTTGGCCTTGTTTGCTAGGACCCATCTTTGCTTTCATGCATCTTTTCCTTAGTTTTTTTAGCTACTTCCTAAGTTCATCTTAAGGGGGGGTGTTAGAGTAATAAGTTGTTTTACTTAATTAATTTAATCATATTAGTTAATTAATTAAGTCACTTATCACTTTAGTTACTTAAGCTAAACTTAGGCACATTAATAATTAATTATTTATTAATTATTAAGTGTGGACACTAGGGTTTCCCTTTAGGATTTTCTTTAGGGTTTCTTGATCTCCTTTTATAAGGATTGATCTCATTGTAATTATTAACAGGAGAATATCTGTAGATTTCATATCTTCTTGAAAGTTTTCTCTCTTTTGTAGCTTTTTCTTGTTGAAGTTAATTACATACATTTTGTTTGCAGATCTCTTGTGTGGAAGGTGTATTTGTTTGTGTTTGATCCTGTGGCTCGTGGTTTTGTTCTTGTTTCACAATTCTAACATCTTAAACTGCTTTGGAGGGATTTTGTGCTAGATATCATGCATTACTTCACTTGAGAAGGTAGATTCTCTATTGTTTATAGCTACCACTTTATGCTTCTAAATCACTTCCCTCACAAGGTGTTGGTTTCTTTTCCTTTTTATCTCTTGTTATCCATGGAAAATAGTATTGGGGATCACCACAAAAACCCCAAGAAGGTCATTCTTCATGAAGGCCTTATGAATCTCTTGTTTTCTCATATTAAGCTAGAGATAATCCGTATTTCTCCTAAAACAATGACTCACAGAAAGGGGGTTAAGAATTTTGGCTATGAGACAGGAGATTCTCAAGCAGAATGGGAAGGGAATTTTGATGATGAAGACTCATATTTTGATGAAATGTCTATGGAGGATGATGTGTTTGAGAAGGGATCTGATTCTGAAGCATGGTCAAAGGGTTATGAAATGGAAATTGAGTTGAGGGATATTGTGTAGTCTAGGAAGAAGAGTGCTAAGGGGAAAAATAAATTTCCTAGGAAGGAAAGGTCTTCTATTAAGAGAAAGGTGGAATTGATGAATGATGTTGAGACTCTTGGTTTTGGGGTGAAGCCTCCTCGGAGTCCTAGGAAGGTTGTGGTGGTGGATAGCTCCCCTTTGACTGGTGCTCAGGGTCTTGAAAATGTGGGGTTTGTGGAAAGCACCCCGATGGTGGATAATAGTCTTGGTGTGGGTATAAACCTTCCGAGGTTTGTGCCTATGGATGTTTAGGGGTTTAAGGGTTTCCACTGCTCTAAGGAGATTGGCCCTAACCAAGATCCCCTAGAGTCTCATTTCAGCTCCTTATAGGTTAAAGGGAATGTGGTGAAGGCAGAGTGGCTAGAAGTCTTCATAGATTTGGATAACTTTCTAGACAAGCATATGGTTAAGGTGGAGGTGGTCGAAGTGGAGGATTCCCTTGTTGAGGAGGAAGAGGATAATAAATAGGAGCATAGGGAAGTCCTTGGTAAGAACTTTGAGCCAAATGTTGAGACTCCTGTCAATCGGGATGAGGTAAATATGGGTATGTTTTGTAAGATGGTTGAGGACGGGACACATAACTTGTTTTCTTTGGTGAAATGGTTGTTCTCAAAAGTTAAGGAGCTCAATGTCTAGGTAAAGAATTGGTAGGATGTCTGTGTGGCGGTGGTTCATAGCAATAAGAAGGACTGGGTGATTAAAGGTAAGGTTAAATCCATGAATGTAATGCTTGATAAATTGGTTGTGGATAATGATCACCTAGGTATAACTCATGAGGAGGGAATTTCCTCTTTACAAAGGACTATTCATAAGACTTTGGAGGAAATATTTGTTAATATCAAGGATATAATTGGTAAGTTGTTAGATGATTTGATGACTGTTGTGAACATTAGAAATAATTCCTAAATTCGACTGCTAAGGGACTTTCGATTTTAAATGAGAAAGCCTTGAAATGGATTGGTAAACCTATGGACCTAGGTGAACTCGAGAAATTTATTGAGGATGTGAATTGCTCGAACCTAGTGGACAAGAATGCAAATTCTTCTCTAGGTATTGAAAAGGATGTGGAGGCTATCCCATGTTTGAGGATGGGGAGTAAGACTAAGAAGAACGATGCCATATTATTTGATGAGCTCAAGGATGTTATGGAGATGCACAAGGGGGTCATTGACGAAAAGTTTACCTTGGTTAATGTTTTGGAAAATATTTTGTAGCTTTGCTGACTCTTTTTCTTGATCAACCTTGGTACTGATGTTTTTGCTATTGGTTTTCTAACATGTTTCTTTGGTTTTTTCTGTTGTCAGCATTTTGGTTTTTGGGCTACAGGTTTTCATGGCTTAGTATTTTTTGTATATTTTTGTCTTTGTAAAGGGTTTTGGAGCCCCTTCAAAACCTACTTTTCCTTATCAAAAACTATTTTCCTCTCTCTCCTATTTATTCTCTAGAATTATTGCAATAAATAAGTTTCCTAGTTAAATTTTTTTTATAAAATAACACAATTACAATTTTCCCTTTCTTTATACTAGCTAAGGTAACTCTATTGTCTCTTTTTATTCCCTTGTTGAATTCTATATATATGTCAAAAGTATGTGTGAAGTTATTATTTCTTGATATAGGACATAATAAATTATCTTGTACATGGAAATTAGTTTAAACAACACATATAACTTGCAAATATACATCCTATCAAGTATCATTCATTATTAGTACACAAAACTATCTTCATTGTTGGATTGGATTAGGAAAAAATACACATGGTTAGAGTGTTATTAATTATATAGATATAAAATATATTTTAAATAATATATTATAAGAAGATTCTCAATTCTATAACTAATAAAATTATTGAGAATCTCTTTTTAAAATAATTTTGTTAAAAAATTATGTATAAATATTTATAAAAATGAATATTTATTTTATATAAAAATATTAATATATAAATAATTTATGAATAAAATTCATAATAATCAATCAAATGATTCTAATTACAATAATATTTATCTAAGAAAAAATACTAGTAATAAATATCTATGACATAAACTTGTTAAACATTTAAAATACCTTAGACAAATATGTTAATGGGGCCCTTTTTAGTTAGTGCCCAATGATATGGCATATCCTGAGGTGATTTTAGGATTTTCAAGATTTTGGAGGTTTCAAGGACATTAGAACTTATCCTTGGTTTATTTGGATTCTTGCATCACCACAAAGATGATTATACCAGATCTTAGATTTCTTGCTATTTAGAGATAATATTTAAATTATCTTTTTAATAATTTATTTTTGGAATCTAATGAGTTTCAAGTTTTTCATTTCTGTGGTGGGACTCTAGACCCTCAAGAGGGTCCTTGTAATTCTAGAACCAAATTTATATGATTCCAAGTCCCTCCCAAAATAAGGAAACTAGCAAGGATTGAGTTGCACATCTAGGGTCCCATATTCCTCTTGGAACCAAAAATTTGACAAGGACCAAGTTGTACATCCAAGGTTTTGAGTTCATCCAAGGACTTGATAGTAGAAAAGGACCAAGTTTCACATACAAGGTTTCAAGTTCCTCCAACCACCTATTACCTAACAAGGACCAAGTTACACATCTAAACTCTCATGTTGCTCTTGGAGCCTAACACCCCGAAAGAACCAAGTTGCACATACATGGCTTCAAGTTCCTCTTGGAAATTGATATCCCACAAGGATCAAGTTATATACTGAAGGTCCCATGTTCATCCTATAACCTGACCCATGACAAGGATCAAGTTGCACATCCAAGGTTCCAAGTTCCTACTAGAATGTGACACCCAACAAGGACCAAGTTACAAATCCAAGGTTTCAAGTTCTTCCCATAACGTGACACTAAAAAGGACCAATTTTATATCTAAGGTCCCAAGCTCCTCATAATACCTAACACTTGACAAGGAATAAGTGGCACATCTAAGGTCCTAAGTTCCTTCTATAACTTGATGCATGAGAAGAACCAAGTTGCAATCTAAGGTTCTACCTTCCTCCTAAAACTTGACACCCAACAAGGACCAAGTTACACAGATCCATGGTTTCAAGTTCCTCCTTGAACCCAATAGTTGACACTTGGACCAAGTTGTACATCCAAGGTTCCAAGTTCCTTGTAGAACCTAATCCCCCATTAGTATAAAAATTCCTGTTGAGCTTGGAATCCCAAGAAACACTAAAATTTCTATGATTTCATCCCAATTCTCAATGCAAACTCTCCGCCTACTCACCCACCTTTCATGGACTCTATTAATGACCAAAAGTGTTGCATATTGAAGTACGATGGCTCTCCATACTTTTTGGGTACATAAGGACATGATTGAGACAAATTTATGGCACCTAAATGATGAATAAAAATGATTTCAAGGTATGGGAACCACCTAAAAGTACTTGAGCTCATGAATTTTTAATTTTTATATCAAGTGTGCATATTTACCAATCTAACATCTCTTATAGTGGGGCACAAAGACCCTTATTTTTTATTTTTTATGAGGATGGTAAAATATTTTTTGAGAATACCAAAGAAGAATACATTTCCAAGCAATTTTGGTCCCCCCTCTAGCAAAGGGAAAACACATTTTTCTATATTTTATTGATCTAGGTCCATCCCAAATTTTTAATGAACTTGTATTGTTTTAAGAATGAGTTTAAATCATAAAATTTATCTAGAGTGAGTATCTACATTAGTACCATGTTCATTTATAGATGAATATAGATGTGATAAATTTTCATCAAAACGAATTTAAAAATCCTACAAAGATTTAATAGTTTATCTTTCCACAACAGTGAAGGAAATGTTTAGGTCTATACATGGATTGTTAAGTATATTCATTTAATATTATTCAAATCTTATTGTTTCTTTGAATGCATGTGTAGAGCCCAGTTTACTTGTGTATTATAAGAGATACATTCTTAAGAGAAATGTTCATTAAGGTGAGACAACATAATTGCATTAATTACATGTTTTAAATGAATTCATGACTATATTTTCCTAGTAGGATTAGCACCAATCTACCATTGACTATAGTTTTCATCGCCCTAACATATTAAAAAATAATAATCACCCTTCTTCACTATGTTATTTTATTTATTTTGTCTTTTTGTATGAGTGAATAACAATAATAAGGGTTATTTATGTATATTTTAAACACATCCTAGTAATCCTTTCTCTACTATATAGAAGTGCATATATTTGCATAACTAAACCAACAGATATAGGTATATTATGACAACCAAAATCATATTACATTATGTAATGGGTAAGGTTTATGCTAAGGTAACTATTTGTTCCTAGTATTATCAGATAAATCAACACCTTAGCTATCACCCCCTTGATCTTTTTGAACCAAAAGTGAAGGAGGTCCTATCCACCTCAATAATTCATCCTTAATTAGTTGACTTGAATATAGGGTTTATGGTTTTATTCCTAGGCTTGACACCCTTAACACTTTGGAGACTATCCATCCTTGGGGTTTAGGTACCTATAAAATATACCAAAAAAAATTATTATTTCCAAGGATAAATTAAATTACTATTTAGTTTTAATACTAAGGTTAATCAATAACCATATTGTAACTACGAAAATAGGTCCTTGGTTGATACTTTGTGAAAACCTTGCTAGTATAAAAGTTATTTTTGAATCCTATTTTGGGGAGTGGTGGATTTGTTAAGGGTATAATTAGAAATCATTAGTAAAGAAAAGAAGTCAAATATGGAGGGAGGAAAAATTATTAGATATTAGGAAATGCCTCAAGTGATTCCAAATGAAGTAAGGAGATGGCATGTTTAATTAATAGATAAAAAGTTTGTATATTATTTTTTATGATTTCTAAAACACTAAATTAGTAGGTACATTATGTAAAGAAGGTGAATTAATGGATTAAGATAAAAGAACCTAAGATGATTGAGTTGAAAAAATGGTTATAATTAGTAGGAGATACCTTAGGCATGATTATGGTATGCTTAGGAATGAAATAAATGTTAGTAAAAGAGATAAAGTTACTTAAAAATACTTGCATATTAAGGGTGTAGATCTAAATTTTTCTCTGCATCCACATGTAATAAGTCCAAGAGGAGGTATAAATCACAACTCTCTTACATTATCTCATGAAAAAGATAAAGAAGTAGATACTCAATTTGATGATGTTGATAATGCCACATAGTCAAAGAATCAAAGAAGGTATAGATATTAATAGATCAACGTGTACATTTGATTTATCATATAATAAGAGTTAAATTGAATGAAATTTAAAGAAAAATATAGTGTAAAAATTAAAAATAAAATTGGAACAAGCAAAACTTTCCCTAAATTTCTAACTACTAAATCAAAACCAACATGCTCAAACTAAGCAATAAATTATAAACTAAAGTTTAATTATTTCTCATTAATAGACGTGAAAGGAAAATAATGCACAAAATTGATAATAAAATTAGTAGATTCTAAATCATCAAAACTATCAATAGAAAAATGCAAGATAAAACATAAGAGTCAATCCTAAAATATGTGCTCAAAAATTTGATCTAGTAATACAATCACTGGAAATGGAAAATTATAGATATCTATAATTTTATGAGATATCAAGATATACTAATATACTTTAAATGAGATTAGTTGGAAGGTGCAAAGTTTCTAGGGAAATAAATCTATAACTAGTGAGGACCACTTCATAAATCTCATTAATGTAACAAATGAATATGAAATGAAAGATGAAGATGTTATGATAAAACTATTTATTCAATTACTAGAAGAGATAGAAAAAGAGTGGTAATGGATAAATGAAATGGGTAAATGGGTGAATGAAATAGTGTTTCTTTAAATAATAGGTTAATGAGGAACTCTCCATGTGAGGCCTAATGAATCAATGTTCCTTGTTTTATATTATGGGGAATTTGATGAAAAGTGAGGATACTACTTAGAAGATAAGAACCATAAAACATTAAGGGAGGCTTATTCCATGGATAGCAATATAGAGAGAAATATGAGAGAATCTTTTAAAAGTATTAAAATATTTGATGTAAGAGTCCAAAAATAATATTTTTAACCAATAGTAAACCCATCACATTTGAAGATAAAATTGAAAAAATGATTGGGGCTATGAAGGATTTATCATATAGGATTTCTATAAATAAGAAGGGGATACCTTGTAATTACATTTCTACTCATTTTAGTGAAGGTCAAAGACCACACAATAGGCCACATATAATTATAACTAATCTTCTTCTTTTTTTAAAAAAAAATGACAAGAAAATGGTTCCTAGAAATTTGAACCAATGATAAAAATAGAAACATGTACCCTTGATACCTTGAAGAAGGATCAAGTGAATACTTAGGAATATTTATTTATTTTTTATGTGTGGTACTTGTTTCATGATCTACAAAAGTGTGTTTTTTCCTCATCACTTGGAAGAGAAATAATTCCAAGAAGGGTGGTACACTATAGTACTATGAAAATGAAAACATGGGCCAACTAGATATTTATGAATTAGAGGATTTATTTTAGTGTGATTATGATTTCCATCACATTGAATGCGATAAAAAATAAATATTTCAAGCATCTCAATAAATTATGCAGCGCTGGTACAAAGAGAAAAATATTCTAATGAAGATATCAACACTCTCAATGAAGTAATTACCCCATAAGTTTAAAATGATAATAAGAAATATGAATGTAGGTGCCAAAAGTTATGTTGGATATATTGTTCAAGATGAGCCAACTATACATGTAAGTAATGAAAAACAAATGGATGATAATTTGTGGGACAATGAAAACAAGATTGCAAGGAAGTCATCACCTAGAAAGATGATACATATGCTAGATGCATCCCTACAAAAGAAATATGTCCCTAATTAAAAGGGTAATAATGTCCCAATAAAAAATATGGAGAATTAAAATTTGATTGGAGATAATTCTAAATAAAAGAAAGTAAGGAAAATATCAAATAAATTAGATTGATCATAGTAAGGGTGGCTAAGGAATTTAAAAATTTAGTCAAAATAATGTAGATTGCTACTAGTTACTAGGTAATGTCTTTCATTCTTAATTCTACTACTATAAATATTCTACCGTCTACTCATTTATCAAAATACCAACCAATTGACATGGCTCAAGAATTGAGTCAAATAAAATTTTAAGACCTAGTTAGGGAGTTGTCAAGGATCCTTGAATAGAGAGAAAGATAATTGCTCTATATCAATGCTCCTACCAATTTTGATTGACCAAATGAACTTGCAAGTGTTCCCAAAGATGGTTAGATGAATCTAATGTCCAAGAGGAACCTAAGATTTTATTGCATGCTATGCATACAAGTAAAAGGTAGGAAATTGATCCATTTTATAAATATTAATGAATGAATGATTGGATGGTACATAACTGCATTCTAGATTTTTGAGAGTCCAATTATTTGATGCATCTATAATTGATGAATTATTTAGGCCTAAATTTTTCAAAATCTTGTGATAAATGTTTTTACATGTAGTATCATGAATTAAATCTCATTGGGTTGGTTAATGATGTTGAAGTGTATATCATTACATGCAATGGGAATAAAAATCTAATAGACATAATCATAGTTGACTATCTATCCAAAAGGGGTATGATGTTTCCCAATAAGTGGTTAGCTTCAATAAATGGTAGAATTCAAATAAAACTATAGTATGCAGCCATCAAGTTTCATGTAAAATAATTTCATTTTTATAGAGAAAAATAATATTGCATATAGTGGAGCATCTAGAAAGTAAAAAATGAGATTTGTTACTTAAATATTGAACCATATTATTTCACTAGATATTGTGATGATGAGTTTGAAAAGTAGGTAGACCCTAATTTATTTTGCGCACATCAATATCCAACAAATGATGGATTTTGGAATATGTTTTTTGATGGTGTATGTTTAAGAGAAGAAAATGGTGTAGGAATTGTAATGGTGTCACCTGACAGTACAAATTATTAGTACATGTTCATATTGAAATTTGAATACACTAATAATGTGGATGACTATGAAGATTTTTTTTCATGGTTTGAACATGAATTTTATAGGAAAAAATGCATTAGAGTAAGCTTTAAAGTTTTATATTCCCCTAACATCTCCCCATTGTAGGTATGGTGTTAATTATTTTACCAAACATAGCATTCTAAATAACATTTATATAGTTGGTAGGTATTCAATGATGATTAATAGATTTATGATTTATTGATTGGCAACCTGTGGAATAAGAAAATGAAGAACATAAGGGGAATCCTTTTGGAAATGAATTATATTACTCAAAACAAATACTATTCTAAGAGGTGTGTTGCTTTAGAGAGAATGTTTGTTAGTGTTGATTGTTATAAAATAAGGAGCAAGTTAGTAAGAAAAGGATATGTGGAGGGAGTGAATTAGGAACTAAATCACCTTCTAAGATAACATACATTGGTTAAAAAATAAAATCAATAGAGAAGAAAATTCCTATAACATTATTGAAAAGGTATAAACAATGTTTTACTTTGTCCTATAATGCATTTAAAGCTTATAGAGTAGACTTTTTCTAGAACATCATTCCTTCATAGCTTGGTAAAAAACCTTTAAGGTACATATATCATTTTATCAAATTCACTCTTGCCCCTAAAATGTAAAATGAATTGATAAAACTAAAATATAGGTAGTTATTATTAAACCAATTAGGCATTGAAAGTGTGTTTCTAACCTTGTCCATTTAAGAAATAAAATTTGGGACATTATGCTATGTGTAGATTTTATAAATTTGAACATCAAGTCCATCAAGGAAAAACATGCATTTCCTAGCATATTATAGTGCCCCTCATGCTATTCTCCACTAGACTGATGATTGTTCTATTAGGATAGACATTGTGACACTTTGTTGATGTTAGATTTTTTGCTTTGATGATACTACATGACACTTGATGATACTTTGATGTTCTTGCTACTGTTGGGTTTATGTATATGCTATGATAGTTTTATGGACTTATTGGTTTATGTGGATTGATTTAATTATGCATATTATGTGGTTATTTTATCATGGTTACTATATGTTTATCTAGTGATTTTTTGATGTTGTTTACTATGTAACTATTGTTGTACAATGATGTGGTCCCTTGTTTGATGTGTTTTGGTGAGAGGGACATTGTTGCATTACTCATTTGTGAGCACCTTGCTACATTGCAACTTCCTCTCACAGTGTGTTTGACTACTTTTATGATATGTGTGTGTGTGTGTGTGTGTGTGTGTGTGTGTGTGTGTGTGTGTGTGTGTTATTCAACAATTTTGTTTGATGTAGGTTGCAGGTACTAGACATCTCCACCTAAATTGTTAGGTGTGAGCATGCCCTAAACCCAATAAAAAATTGTTGAAAATAGAGACAACAAAAGGTCCACTACCCTTTACATCATCCTTAATGAGGATGAGTATCTAGTTGGTCACCCCATCAGTCATGTTTGCATTCATAGCCAGTGTTCTCATTTTGATCTTGTTTGTGCTTGATGATATATATTGGTATTTAGTTGTTAAATTAAATTTGTTTAGTAACGTTGTTTAATTGTTGTTGAATTAAATAGATATATATGTTTATTTTGGTTAATTAATTTATTAAATTAAATCATTAAGTTATAAAGTATTTTGAAAATAAAATATAAAGATATTAATTATTAATTTTGATTTTTAATAAATTAAAAGTGGAAAATATTATAATATTTAACTGGAATATTAAATGGAATGAGTTAATGGTTAAAGTATAAAAACAATTAAGAAGATAGAAAAATCATCATTCATAGCACATGCATTACTTGAAACTACTTGTCATTTGGAAACTTGTGATTTTCTCAGATTTATTATTTGATTTTTGTGTTCGAAAATATTATTGTTTCTTTTGTAGGAAAAATAATAAATAATTATCATTTTGGTGTGAAGGGGGGATGGATTGATTTTTGGGTTTTCAAACAGAGAACTTTCTTTGCAAAAATATTTTCATAGAATAATTTCATTCTATTGGGGATTCAAGAAAATTGTTTTGGGGGTTTCAAAGAGTTTTTGTTGCTTTAGAATTTTGATCTCAACACTGGACTCTGTTTCATTCGTGTGGAATCCAGGTTGGTATTGTATTTTGTATTTCTTGATTTTGCTTCTTCATTGAACGAAAATAAATTCTTGTCTGTTGTTGTAGCTTGAAAATGTGATTTCCATTTTTTCTATTTCTGTTTGGAAACAAATAAAAAATAATAGTTTGACTATAAATCTTATAGTCATTTCACTCTAAAAATATTTAATCCTACTGGTGCATATTGTGCAACCAATGTGCTGATGAGATTATACCATTTTCTTTTTCTCGTTGTTTGCATTGCCTCAATTTTTTTTAATCCCATCAATTAATCCATTTCGTACATACCCTGTGATTGCTGTAGTCCATGAGATGACATCTCTTTTTTTTTCTTTCTATCAAACATTTCACATGCCTTTTCCATGATTTCAAATTTGCATCCATGTTTACCAGTGCAACTACAACTTCAATATATCACAAAATTCCTATATCAGTGTGCATACCCCATCCAAAGTTTCCACTATGGCATAAGTAGTGAGACTATTGGAAAAAGTGGCATATTTGGCTTTACACCTTCCTATTGTCTTTGTTCAAAACTATATAGCAAAGGCCTATTTTTTTATTGTTGCATTTAGCATTTGGGGTATGTGCAAGATCATCATGGAAAAAAAGGCCGTTAAGTGGCAAAAAATTCAGAAAAATCAGAGTTAGGAAACTTGACGTAAAAATTTGAATAAGTTATCTATATTATTTCAAAAATATGTAAGAATAAAATTTGTAGAAAATTGAATGTAGTTTCTAAACTACTAGGTTTATTTAAAAAATAAAGATCTATTTGGTGAAAATTTGAAATTTCAATGTAGTAGTACTTAAATTTCAGGGAAAAAATAAAAAGTAGATGTATGTTTGACCACCCTAACCACAATAAAATGATAACATTTTTTTATAAGATTTCAGATATAAAAAGAGGACTCATGTCTGGATGTGATGCACATTTTTTTGTAATTTTTTTCCAAGTAAATAATTAATTATGAATTTTTATTACAAATTTTTAAAAATATAAAAAACTCGTTTCTCTGACCACCTTAACTTGGTCAAAACTTCATGAAATTCATTTTTTTTAATTCTATAGTATGTGAAGCATAGAATGTGATAGATGTTTTGGATTCAAAAAATGTGATACCATTTGAAAGCTATAGATGTTTTTCAATCAACCTATTAGTCAAGAATTTAGTTGTAATTCAAGTAGAAAATGCATAATAATTATTTATTAAATTCAAAGGAAAGTATAATTTATATTGGTGGAAAGCTGAGAATCTCTTTTTAAAACCATTTTCATTTTATCAATTTTGGGTTAAAAAAAAATTGTCAGCGACATAACCTACACATACCCATCATATCGCCACTTTCTGGTCCATCATGCTCTTGCACATACCCTTTGTGTTTTTATATATAGATTTATATAGGTAAATGTAAATACATATTTATGCATGTTATTATAATCTATTATGCTGAAAATAGTATTAAGTTTTAATCTATCTTTATATATTATATATATATGCTTATAATTATTAGTGATAGAGTAAGAGAATATTTCTATTTGAGGGTAATTGTTTATGTAGAAAAGCAATTGGAAAATTTAATAACATAAGATTGACTTATTTATATTTGGGTGGTTGGTAGATTTGATAAACAAATTGGAAATTATAATAGGAAAAAATTGTTTTACTTGTGTTTTGATAATTGAAGGATTGATTGATAAAAGAAATACTTTTCCATTCGTTAAATTATTGAATGTTGGTAGTCAATGTGTAAATTCATTATGAAATTAGTTAGAATATGTAGCGCCCCTCCATTGTGGCCATCTGGATGCTTATGTAAGTGTCTATTTGTGTTATCGTGGATTAGTGTGATATTGGTTTATGCGATAAATGTAATATTTTGATTGCATTGTTTACTCAATTAATTAAATTTACATTGATTAAATAAACTTGGATATTAGAAAAAAGATAATTAAATAAATTAGTTTTGTGAAATATTAAGTAAATAGTTTATATTAATAAACAAATTAATTTATTATGTAAAAAGCCTTGTTTGAATGGTATCCAATAATAATTAATAATTTATTAGTTGTTTGAATATAATTAATTAAATATAGAAAAATAATGTGATTTTTGATTAAATAAAGATGATAAGTTTTCAAACAAATGTAAAAACAAAGAAAAGATAGAAAAATATTCCTTTATGGACATGCATAGTTTCAAACTAATTGTTGAAATGGAACCTACCATTTTGTGAGAATGTTATTAGATTCTCCTTGTTTTCAAAAAATAAAATTGCTTCTTTTTGGAGATTTTTGGGATTTCAAAGTTATTATGGGCCACCTTTTTTGTATACATGGATCCTTTTGATTGATTTGGGGATTCTCTTGAGTTTTTGGAAAACAAACTTGCTCTGCAAGAAATTTTGTGGAGATTTGCGGTGGGGGGAATAGAGCCGTGATCTCGACATTGGATCTCCAACTTGCTAAGCTTCGAGATCCAGGTTCCATCATTTCTAAGTTTTAATTTTGTGATGAAAATGAATGTGTTGAATTGTATATCATTGGTTCTTGATTGGAATTCACATTTCTTGCATTCTGGCAATGCCCATTGGTTCTTGATTGGAATTCACATTTCTTGCATTCTGGCAATGCCCAGTTTTTGCCAATAAGCTTGGATGTGTGTCTCCTATCTCCTCTATATCACAATTGTACTATCAGCATAAGAGTTACTCTTAGCATTTGATATAACTCTCCAAGAAATCAATTTGTGATTTCCCTTGCATGATGTTGTTGTTTGACGTCTCTTCATTATTGTTTGTTATTTGATACAACTTGCCCATTAATGGGGTGTGAGCCATCTTTTTGATTGCTTTATTTAACATCATCAATATTCTCCACAAGAATTCTATATTTGTTTGAAATGATGGAAATGGTTGACATATTTTAGTTCAATTTCTTTTGCTTTGTTTGCCATAGGTTTCCCCCTCTCATTCTTCCATTTGTTAATATGCTTGTACCACCAACATTTTTATATCTAGTCTATTGCTTGATGATATTTTCTTGTGAGCATGCATCGATCTTCTCACTCCTCCTGCATGGCATCCTCCCCCACACTTTGAATTCTATTTTCTATGATTTTTGTTTGGGATTTTGTCATATGGTGACCATTGAATTTGTATTGTTGGGTAAGGACATTTATGTCTTAGGTTAATATTGGTCTTCCTTGTATCATACATGCATGGTGTTGAATTGTTAGTCCTCTCTCAAGAGATGTTGAACGGGTTTGAATATCCATCAAAAAAGAGTGAAAACACAACTTTGTGAGTAGTAATAATTGAAACCACCTTGTTTGACTCGATATTTTCTTGGTTCGTGGCTTGTGCTATAGGTGTACATTTCTCCCTTTAACCGCGGCCTACCAATGTTTGATGGAATTGAACTAAAATTGTCAGCTTAGGAAATACTTATAAACATGTCTGTACATCTCATGGAATCTAGAGTGTTTGTTATTTTTAGTTTGAAGTGAGTTCTTTTGTGGTTGAGTCAGAGAATATGCATAGGACAACACTAGGCACACAACACCATTGCTAAGATTCTTCTATGTATATCCCACATATTATTACTATATGTTTACTTTATGAATTTCTTAAAATTTTGCTTTATGATTTCTTAATATTTTTTACTATTGTGTGTGGTTTGTAAATCCCTATTGAAGGATGCTAGAAAAGGGTGAGGAATTTACACTAGACCCTCTATCTCACCTCTCTCACCTCTCTCACCTTCCTCTCTTTCCCTCCATACATCTTCGTCCCTCTCTCCTTCCTTATCTACTCTTTATATATCCTCTCTCTACCTCTCCTTCCCTCTCTACTTATCTTTATTCTCCACTTTCCCTCCCTCTCTCTCTCTTTCCCCAATCCCTCCTTGCCCCCTCTTTCTCTCTCCCCCTATGAAGGTTGAGGGTGTATGGTTTAGTGTTCAAGGTATGGGGTTGAGGTTGTAGGGTTAAATGTATAAGGTATAGGGATTAGGGTTTAGGATATTAGGTATAAATTTGATGGCATAGGGTATAGGGATGAGGGATGAGGGTTTAAGGTATAGGGTTGAGGGTTGAGGGTATAAGGTTAAGTTTATAGGGTATATGGATTAAGGTTTAGGATATTGGCTATAGGGTTGAGGGTATTGGGTTGAGGGTATTAGGTTTAAGGTACAAGGTTGAATGTAGGGTTTAGGGTTTAAGTATAAGGTTGAGGGTTGAAGGTATAAGGTTAAGTGTACAGGGTATATGGATTATGGTTTAGGATATTTTGTATAGGGTTTAGGGTATAAGGTATAGGGTTTACTATTTATGTATAAGGCTGAGGGATACTGTTCAATGTTTAGGGTATAAGGTTGAGGGATGCAGGTTGACGGTGTAGGGTTTAGGGTTTAAGTTATAGGGTTAAGAGTTGAGGGATAGTGTACAAGGTTGAGGGTATAGGGATAAGTGTATAGGGTATACGTATTAGGGTTTAGAATATTGAGTATAGGGTTGAGGGTATTAGGGTTAGGATTGAGGGTTTAGAGTTTAGGGTTTAGGGTTTAGGGTTTGGAGTATAAGGTTGAATGTAGGATTTAGGGTTTAAGTATAGGGTTGAGGGATAATTTTTATGGTTTAGGTTATAAGGTTGAGGGTATAGGGTATAGGGATGAGGGTTGAAGGTGTAGGGTTTAGGGTTTAAGGTATAGGGTTGAGGGTTGAGAAATAGTGTTTAGTGTTTAGGGTATAGGGTTAAGTGTATAGGGAATAG
This sequence comes from Sequoia sempervirens, assembly GCA_007258455.2. NCBI lineage: Eukaryota > Viridiplantae > Streptophyta > Pinopsida > Cupressales > Cupressaceae > Sequoia > Sequoia sempervirens. The sequence continues at coordinate 12,746 of VDFB02004155.1, read as the reverse complement.
GGATTAGAGTTTAGGATATTAGATATAGGGTTGAGGGTATTTGGTTTAGGGTTGAGAGTTTAGGGTTTAGGGTTTAGGGTTCAAGGTTTAGGGTGCAAGATTTAATGTAGGGTTTAGGGTTTAATTATAGGGTTAAGGTCTAAGGGTTGAGGGATAATACTTAGGGTTTAGGGTATAATATTGAGGTAGGGAATAGGGATGAGGGTTGAGGGTGTGGGGTTTATGGTTTAAGGTATAGGGTTAAGGGTTGAGAGAGGGTGTTTAGGGTTTCAAGGGTATAAGGTTAAGTTTATAAGGTATAGGGATTAAGGTTTAGGACATTGGTTATAGGGTATGTGTAGGATCATGATAGGCCAAAAAGGGGCAATATGATGGGTATGTAGCTGACGACTCTTTTTTTACCCAAAATTGATGAAATGAAAAGGGTTTTTAAAGGAGATTATCAACTTTCCACCAATATAAATTATACTATACTTTGAATTTAATAAGTAATTATTATTTATTTTCTATTCAAATTATGACTAAAGTCCTGATTGATAGGCTGATTGAAAAAAATATATAGCTTTTAAACGGTATCACATTTTTTGAATCCAAAAAATATGTAACATTCTATGCTTCATATACTATAGGATTAAAAAAAAAAAATAATAATTTCATGAATTTTTCACCAAGTTAAGGTGGTCAGACATACAAGTTTTTATATTTTTTAAAAAGTTGTAATAAAAAATTCATAATTAATAATTTACTTAGAAAACAATTACAAAAAAATATGCATCACATTGGGGCATGAGTCCTCTACTTATATCTAAAATATTATAAAAAAATATTATCATTTTATTATGGTTAAGGTGGTCAAATAGACACCTACTTCTTATTTTTTCCTTGAAATTTGAGTACCATTGCATTGAAATTTCAAATTTTCACCAAATAGATTTAAAAAAAAAAAATGTAGTATTTTAGAAACTACATTGAATTTTCTACAAATTATATTCTTACATATTTTTGAAATAATATAGATAACTTATTCAAAGTTTTACATCAAATTTCCTAACTCTGATTTTTTTGAATTTTTTGCCACTTAAGGGCTTGTTTTTTCCATGATGATCCTATACATACCCTATAGGGTTGAGGGTATTAGGTTTAGGGATTAGGGTGTAGGGTACAAGGTTGAATGCAGGGTTTAGGGATTAATCATAGGGCTGAGGGATAATTTTTAGGGTTTAGGGTATAAGGTTGAGGGTATATGTTATAGGGATAAGGGATGAGGTTTGAGGGTTAAGGGTTTAAGGTATAGGGTTGAGGGTTGAGGAATAGTGTTCAAGTTTGAAAGTATAGGGTTAAGTGTATAGGGTATAGGGATTAGGGTTTAGGATATTTGGTATAGGATTGAGGGTATTGATTTAGGGTTGAGGGTTTAGGTTACAAGGTTGAATATAGGGTTGAAGGTTTAAGTATAGGGTTGAGGGTTTAGGGTTGAGGGTATAAGGTTTAAGTGTATAGGGTATAGGGATTAGGGTTTAGGTTATTGGATATAGGATTTAGGGTGTAGGGTTTAGGGAATAAGGTATAGGTTTAAGGTTTGAGAGTGTAGGGTTTAGGGTTTAAGTTATAGTGTAGTAAAATGCATACCCTTGCATTCTCACACTTGTTTGGGCCTGCCTTGATTAATTTAATATTCCTATTTATTTCTTAATTGGTCCTATTTTTCATCCACAAGCCTAATAAACTACATCTTTTTAATGGGTATTGGGACCTTGATTTTGAAAGTACCTAAAAAGGTCACTTTTTGGAGTTTGTGCCCCAAGTTTTAAGCTTTTAGACTAAGATGCCATCTAGAGTGTCTTAGTCCTCCTTAGCTTATTTTCAAGATTCAATTTTAATTTTTGGTGATATTTAGCCTCCTTTAATTAATGATTTCATATTTTGGCTTGTTGTGTAATTTTTGGATATTAAGCATGGGTAAGTATAAATACAAGGTTCTTTCATTCATTTTCACATCACGATTTTTGTGAGAGCATTCCTAATTGCAAATTGGAGTCCACAAGAGAATTCAAGAGCAATTCATCAAGAATTTGGAGCCATCATCAAGACTCAAGCATCATGTAAAAGATCTTGCATCATGTGTGTCTTTGAGCTAACATATGTGATGTAGGGTTTTGATTCAAGCAAGAAATTCAAGTCCATATCTACCAAGCATTCCTTTGATTTAGGATCTACATTCAAGCTAGCCACTTCACACAAGTTTGCAAAATTCATAACAAGGGTTTGGTGAGTTGTAACATTGCATGTTGTTCATTCATCATTTCCCTTTATTATTCTAATTCATCTAAGGTTTATTTACCAACAAGGGGTTTGACCAAGGAAAACCCCCATTCACTAACAACCAAAAAGTTTTTACTCTCTTATGTGCTTGTGATTTTAGATTTAGGTTGAATACTTGAAGATCATTTGAAGTTGAAAGTTGCAAAGTTACAAAGTTGCATTACAAAGTTGTCATCTTCATAGAAACTCACATATAGGCTAGATCTAGACATTTTAGGGCTTGAGATCTGAGAAGAAGGAAGTGCAGTTATCAAGCCTTAGGATTACATTCAAAGATTTTAGAACTTTAGATTGAGACTAAATGGTAGCAAGGGCATCTTAGTCCTCCAAGTGGAATTTTGCAGAGATTCTTTCAGATCCTTTTCCAACATTTGAAGGATCTACATTTGCCTCAAAAAATAGTAGTGAGACTAATTAGATAGTAAGGGCGTCTTAGTCCTCCATAACATATTTTGACAACTTCTTTGTATTTCTAGAATCCTTGCCACATTTCCAAACTTCCCAGGTACACACTGTATATGCATTAAATTGGCCATGTCTAATCCTGGCATTTAATTAAATATTTATTATTTAATTAATCCTCTAAAGTCCTCTACATATGATTAAATTTAACTAATTTAATTATATTGTTCATCACTTTATTCTTCTGGAATGACTAAATAAATCAATTTTATTTAATTATTTCACATCCATATGTCTACTTAATTAATTAAATAAATACCATTTATTTATTAATTACCACCTTTCTAAATTTAATTAAGTCTTTTGATTTAATTAAATTTAAATATTTCTTTTCTCCTATTCAAAACTTTCTTCTAATTAATTAAATATTTTATTTAATTAATTTCATCCACATGTCATTTCTTAAAAAATTAATTAAATATCTTTATTTAATTAAATATCTTTTCATATCTTTTCAAATCATAATTAAATATTTTATTTAATTAAGAAAAAATCTTCCATGTCACCAATAAATAAATAATTGAGTTTAATAATTCATTATTTATCTTCAAAATCTTTCCAAAATCTCATAAAAAAATGATTTTTACAATTCATCTTTATCATCTCATCTTATCTCTTCTTCGAAAAAGAAAACAAAGCTTGATTTATGTTTTCTTCTATTTTTTTCTCTCCAGGCTCGTCCATCTTCGATCGTTTGATTTGCCAAGAATTTTCACAACCGTTGATCACATCAGCCAATCAAAATCTTTTGAAAACTCTATAAATACCCTTATGAATCCAAGCATTGGTTACAACACACGTACATTAGAGATTACATGTATTCTAGCATTTTAGCATTTTAGCATTTTAGCATTATCATTATCATCTTTAGCTTTCGTAATTTCATAATTTTTCATTTTAATATTCATAGCATGTTAATCATATCTTAGTTTAGCATGCATTCATCTTTGAATCTCATTCTCTAGGAAGACCTTTTTTTGAGCCTAGCACATGATGTAAGAGCAAGCTGGAATTGACAAAAACATTGGAGATAGACGATGATAGGACAACATCAACTACAAAATACTGAGTTTGCATTTCTGTTATTTTAATTTTCTATTTTGATTTAATGTTCTATTGGTGTGTTTTGATTTGTTTTTAATATACATTTGATACACTTAAAATCGATCACACATTTTTGGTACCCACTGTGGGGCCTTGCCCCCTTTTTTTAACATCTACTTGTAGGTTTTCTGATAGGTTTTATGTTCTGGAACTCGGCTTTCTGACAAAAATTCCTATTTTAGCACATTTGTGGGTTTCTATAGCGCATCTAGAACTTTTAACAGTACTTTTTGCAGGTCTTTCAGTGCATATAAGAATTGTTTTAGTGCATATAAGGAACAAAACAACACATATGGGGAACAAAATGGCATATACATCGAGCTCGTTTCATCTATCAAAAAGCTATTAATTTTCTAACATTCAATTTTAATTCCAACTTTGAAAAGAAAATAATGATCTAGTTGGCTTAGAATAGAAAAAAAGGCAGGAAATGGACACTTTGAATTTTTTACAATAAGTATTTAGAAATGCTTCTTCAATTTTAAGTTCAACGATCGAATTTCAAACTCCAATTTGGTTGCTTTCGCTTAAGTCTAATGTCTACTTCTAATGTCAACCTTCACCTATTCCTTTGCTTTCAACTATAAATGTCAGAAAGAGGAGTTATATATGTATTGGAAAACAATAAAACTATATCCAAGAAGGGAATAACATAGTTGTATTGACAAAGTACATGAGTACTTTTATGATGGATTCAACTCAATGTTAATAAATTGTTAATTCACCCCCACTTCCATAAAAGAACAATTGATTTCCCAACCTCATATTCTTTAATGTATAAAACTAAAATGACATGTTTAGCATCTATTGTGATTATTCGAACTAATAAAAGTTAGACAATAACATCTATTCTTTCAAAAGATGCGAATACATAGTTGTAGTGGTAAATTTTAACACCAATGGTCAAATCATGAGAAAGGTTTTTCCCAAAGAGACTTTCAAATCAATGCTTTCGTACTTCTCATAGGAAAATTGAAGGATAAGACTTAATGCAGTGTTGTCTTATTGCATATCACAGAATTTACTTATAAAAAAAAGAAAGGAAGAAAATCACATCGCAAGAACCAACGTTACTAGCCCATTGCACGTCTAATGAAATCTCCCCAATGATCCTACCAATAAAGCAATGGAGTAAAGTCTACGAATATTACTACATGGAAAATCAAGACCCACATAAAACAAATTTTGGATTACCCAAAGAGCCTTGGGTTTGAAACAAGTTAGCTCAAGAGTTATAGTAATGATGGCATGCAACATCAAAAGATATGGCATTTGTCCATCAAATATTGGCAAAAATTATGAATTTGCAAGTCCAAACTAGCCGCTATACTAAAAAAAAACCTATAGACTTCCCATTTCAACATCATCAAACGTCTCTAGCTAGTGAGCGAATGAGAGAAAATTCTTCTATAATTCATGGGATGTGTGTAGGAGGACAAGAAAATGTCAAAAAATAAATATACAATGAATAAATAAACAACAATAAGTACACAGAGGATTTATAAGATGCATCAAAATGTTAGAAAGATAAACACAAGATATGACTTCAATATGCACATGATTTAAGCCTTCAAGCAAATGTCAAAACATAAACAACAGAGTATTAAGTAGGTTGTATGAAGGCGTATGAAGAAGAATGCATACTTTAAGGCAACAAAAGAATATTTAGCATATGAAGAATATATATGTAGTATAGAGTGATCAAAAGACCTAGCATGAGACTATGCTAAAAAGGAGGTTACACAATTGGCTTAGCAATACACATTTTACAAACCTTTGCTTCCTTAACAGTATAGTTGGCTGAAGAAGATATCTAATAGGTGAAACAAATTAGTTGCCGACTGGGGGTTGTAGCTAATCTCAGGACTCAACTTAGGAATAAAACTCATTCATAGACTCAAAAGATAGAAAATGCAAGCAATGTGTTTGACAAGATACTCCAAAGAGATGTACCAAACAAAATACACAATATAGAAATGCAGGAGTATATTAAATGCTACACGGTTTGTACTAGAGAGTGTGACAAAATACGCCAAAGAGATGTGGTATTTGTTTGTTTGATGATTGTAGGAAATTGCTACATGGTTTGAAGCATATGAAATGCATGGATTTGCAAGGGAGGTTTATAAATGAAAGTGAATGAATGGAAAAATAAAGTATGCGAATGAATGGCAGTGAATAAATGAATGGTGTCCATTTGTTTGTTTGATGATTGTAGGAAATGTGCCTATGGGATTCAATGAAAAGGTGTTTTTGTACTTTCGAGAAAATGCAATTGGTAGGCGTAAAAAGCTGAGTTTCACAAAAAAAAATCTAAGATAATACAACTAGATGCTCAATTCATGACTATTGGCCTTTTTGCATTTGAAAATTAAATAAAAAGTTTGATAGTCTCCCAGGTTTCACTAACTATAGATATCTTCATTGTCATATATACTCTAGAAACATACTGTATATCTGAATTAAATGACAGAGATATTGTATGTTTATATTAAAATGGTATGACAAAGACATCTTCTAGTAAATGAAATCAACATGTGTAAGATTAATTGTAGAGGTTTTAAAAACTTTTGAAGTAAGTGCAGTCGATATGAGAAAAGCCAAATCAAGAATATTTAATAGTAAATATGTATGACATATATTAAACATTAATAAAGCATGATTTATTTGCTTTGTGACATGACTCTAAAACTTGGAAGCATAGACATATTACTCATGTATGTTGCAGCAAAAGCGGAACACAAAATCTAGCCAATTTTCTTCTTTCAAAGCAAGGTCTACGCAACAAAGAATGTTTAATTCAAAAACTAAAGAAAATTAGAATAACAGTGACAAAGCATCAAATACTTCATGAGAGTGCCCTCCTTCTAGCACCATTATGTGGATTCCAAATCTGCAAAATGTTTAAATATTAATATAATAATATCATGCTAGTTATTTGAACCACATTAAATTCAACATCCCTATGAAATATTTAACCATGCCAAAATATGCAAACTAAATAGAACAAAGAAACTAATTGCAAGCATATAAGAACATGACCAAACCCTATCCCATAGTGGATTGGTGCTTTTGTGTAAAGAAGCCCTTTCCCAACCCTTGATAAGCTCCTGATATGTTGATGATCAAGATGATGAGTTATGGAGTGGACAAAATTAGCTATGCATTGAAGAGATTAACTTTGCATGAGGATTGTGGATGATTTGTTGAAGATTAAGCCTTCCATTTATAGACTCTCAAGTTGAAAGAGTGTTCAAAAGAGAGCAATGTGGGATAAATATTTAGCCAATGAGATGGAGCCACTTGTCACCTTGTGAGTGGATGGAGGATGTGCAAGTTTTGGTCAATGTGCCTATAAATGCATATAGGTGGCCTTTTCAAATTTCAAATTTGGCTTGTTGGAGGGAGAAAAAGTGACTTTAATGCCAAGTGGGGGACATGTAAGAGGGAAGTTATTGCCATGTTGGAAGGGACAAGTCAACTTGTTTTCAAATTCAAGCTTGAGGAATATTCTCAAAAGATGCTTTGTTGCGGGAAAATGAGGAAATTAATAAATCAATGATTTGATTTATTTGTGCAAGTGGGAAAAGCTAAAGGATGTCATGGATGATTGGATGAGATTTAATCAAGATTAGATTAATTAAGCTGATGTTAGATGTTTTTGACCCATTTGACTTAAATACTTTGATTTATTTAAATCAAAAGGGATGGAAGGTGATTTCAGAATTGATTAAATAAATATTTGATTTATTTAATCAAAGAGGATGTTGTTAGGGTTAAATTAAATAAAGTTAATTTATTCAATTTAAATGGATGACCTTAGGAGATTAATCAATTAAACTTGGTTTATTTAATTGATGAGTGAATATGATTATGCATGATGTCAATTTTGTGTGTCTATAGGTTGAATGAAACTAGGCTTATCAAGAGTAGAGATGCATTTTTTATAATATTCTTGCTATTGGGAAAGCATGGAGTGGGTTTTCCTCTCTAAGTAGAAAATTATCTTAATAAAAATTAACTTTTAAAAATATTAGGATAAAATTGAATAAATTTTTCATTATATCCATGCTAAGAGTTCTTTGATTTTTTATCATTATTTCTTCATGCTTTATTTCATTTCTCTATCAACAAGTACATTTCAAATTATTTTGGGCTATTTTAGATCTATTTTGAATGTTCTTGTTGCTTGAGATTTTTATTATTTGCTTTCCTTCTAATGTAAATCTCATCAAAGGCATTCAATTTCTTGATCAACTCTTAGGTTCAACTTCTTAATGGAATTTAACTTAATTATTTTTTTCTTTTCTCTTGTTCAAATGAATCATTATATTCCATGGAAATGTAGTATTTAGGTATTTTTCCTTGCCTTGAAATACAAAATCTATAGGAATAAATCATAGACAAGGAATTGAATGGCTATGATGTAATAGGTCACAAGAACCCCTTGCTCATGGAAATCATGGGAATATATATGATGCATCTTAGTTTAGGTATGTTCTTTTATCCTTGTACATGAAGGTGGGATGCATATGCAAATGATAATTTGACAACGGGAAATAGGGTAAGGATCATGACTATAAATAGGGTACAGTAAAATTAAAACCCCATGTATCCTCTTTTATGGATACATATAGGTCAATGTTTAATTTGTGGTAGAATTATAAGAAATTTAAAACTATATTGAAACTATAAAAGATGGAATTCCTTCCATTGACCTGGTAGGTTAGGCCAAAGGTGAGTGAAATGGGATTTCTCAAGTGTGAAACCAAAGCCTAAACCATGAAAAAAGAAATTGCATAATTTTTTTCCTTGCATGGACACAAGGGGCTACATCAATCCTAATGAAAAAAATTTAGTTAAACATGTCCATTGCTTGCAGTAAAATAGTCTAGGTATCATCAAGTTATCACTAACACAAGCTTCAAGAATAGGTTGGAAGAGGTAATATTCTCTAATTCCTTATGTGTGACCTACAAATTGTTGCAAATGCAAATAAAATTGCTACAAAAATACTATTTTGAGAAAAATAAGAAAATCTATTTAAAAAAAGTAGATTTTAGACAAGTCATGAAAATGAATATTGTAGGTTAGCAAAAGAGAGGAGATATAATGGAGCTTATTTCTTTGTAGCTACCCTTATTTACATTAAAAAAATGACCTTAGTTGATTGCCCTATAAGTTAGCAAGGTCAAAAATAGTTACATAGCACATCTATGAATATGTGTCTTGAATAGAGAACACGATTTCTCTAAAAATACTTATGCATACTAGTAAATTGATCCTTTCAAAGTTCATTGTGATAAAAATATGAGTTTCAAGAGAAATCTAACACCAATGACTGTTCTTTGATCTATACCTAGAAACTAATTGCCTCATAGTTTCTCAAACAAACAAAATAAGAATAACAAGCATTATCCATAAGCATAGATAATATTTTCTTATGAAAATATCTTATAACAATTGAAAAAAATCACACTATTAACTTTCTAAGCCTCCAAAATGATCCTTCCATTCAAATAACAATTTTACAAAACATGTACTTGAAATCCACTTACAATATGTAGTCTGTGCATTTATATTTTCCTATATATATGAATGCATATATATAACTCCAATTTTATTAACTAGTAAGAAAACTTAGCAATAATTTTAATAAGTAAACCTCTTTACATCATAATTATGTAGAGTTATACTAGTAAGAGGCTTGCAATAAATACAACCATAACATGTGTTTGAAAGAAAAATAAATTATTTTATTTATTTTATCAACCAATTCTTTCTTAAAATTATACTTAATACTTCAAGAAATAATAAATAGAAAAATAGTATCCAATTTTGTGAATAAATTATGTTCCTTTACTCTTGTATTGCAACTCACACCACTTTAAGCATAGATGATGCTTGCAATCTCTTCAACAACAAGCTCACATTCATAATCTTCACCTCCAAACAATATTGCTGAACACATTTTTCTTCATGGCTAACAACATTCAAAAACATGAACTTCAGGGAAAATCTTCTGATAGATCATTTTAATTATAGGTCTCACTTCGTTTCTTTGACTAACCTCTACACCATAGTTCTAGCTTTTGTTACATGTAAATCTCATTTTCTAACAAAATTGCTTTGAAACATTTTACAATAGTTGATGATAATTTCAACAAATAAAGGGGATTGAAAGGAGGAATTGATTTTAAAAAAGAATTGTAAACATTTAAATAAATTTTATTATATACAAATAATTGTGAAATTTTCAAAAAAATGATTAAAAATACACATTACAAAATTTATTGACCTATTTTTAATTCCACTTTTTTCATTGGTTCATTTGTTAACAACCAAAGCAAATAATATCATAATCAGATTAAATAGATAAAAGCCTTTATTGATAGTAAATAGTTAATTAATAACATTATGCATATCCATTATTCAATAATGAAACTATTTTACAATAATCTCATTTAAAACAATAGTATCAAATAATAATATGAAATCATTTGATTCCACTATTAAATTTTATTTAGTCAAAATAAATTAAAAATAATTCTATTATATCATATAAGAAATATGTGCCTTGTTCAACAAGGCAGCAACTAAGCCTTGTGCGTTTTATATGACGTCGCCACCCATAGATATTTATTAGTCAAATAACATGTTATATTCTATATTTTACGTAAGGGCCTACGCCAGCACGACGACTTGCCCCAGTGAGGAGTCGGGCTCTTATGCAGCTCTTCCTGCGTCTGTATCATTACCGACATTGGATTTCTTATATATATCTTCCTACACTCCATGCCATTTCATTATAAGATCAACAAAGTAATCTAGAGTTGTTTGAACTTAGGGTTTTGTGTGTGATTATCTACAGTTGTTTAGACTTTAGTTTTGTGTGAGATTATCTACAGCTCTGTGAACTTTGAGTGGGTGTGCTTGAGATGGAGCAAGTGAAGGTACTCAGCACATTGGTTAGTCCTTTTGGCGCATCTGTCTTGATTGGTCTGGAAGAGAAAGGCGTGAGATATGAATATCAAGAAGAGAACCTGTTCATCAAGAAGAGCGACCAACTCCTACAAATGAATCCAGTGCACAAGAAAGTACCTGTCCTGATCCATAATGGCAAGCCTATATGCGAGTCTCTTATAATTCTTCAGTACATTGACGAGGTTTGGAATTCTAAGCAGTTTTTACCTTCCAAACCATACGACCGTGCCCTTGCTCGCTTCTGGGCTGATTATGCAAATAAGGTAAGGCATCTCCCCTGCTCTAGTTGGTATAAGCATTTAAGTTATTTAATGCATTTTTTAGCGGTTAAGGTTTTGGTAGGGTTATTTAGAATTTTGTGGCATCTAATTCATGGGATCATTGTCTAACAAAAATCTTCTGTGCTTGTAGTTTTATGAATCGGGAGCTCCTATAGTGAGGTCGAAAGGCGAGGCTCAGGAGCAGGGCAAGCGTCACATACTGGAAAAACTTCAATTTCTAGAAGGTGCATTGAAAGAGATGTCGGCAGGGGGATCCCTACCTTTCTTTGGTGGGAAGGATTTTGGGTTTCTTGATATTGTCTTCATTCCCTATGCTTCTTGGTTCCATGCTTATGAAACTATTGGGAATTTCAAGATACCGTTTGAAAGTGAATATCCATTGCTTGATGCATGGGTTAAGAGATGTATGGAGAGGAATAGTGTCAGTAAAGTCCTCCCCTCTTCTGATCAGGTTCTGGAAGTGGCATTACAGCTTAGGAAGAAATATTTGGTTGATTGAGTTTGTTCACTTGTAAGCATGTGGGTATCTGTTAGACGAGTCTGTACTCTGTAATAGATGAGGAATAAATGTGGGAATTTTGAGAAAAGTTTGGATCTCATTTATTAATTTGTGTAGGGTAGAAATAAAAATTATTTGTGAATATCTTTTTCATATTGATTATTCTTCATAGTAGAAGAATAAAAAAGATACAAGAATGAAAGCAATTTAATCATGATCGATATTTAATGAGTAAATTCACTTGAAAATAATTGATTAAAAAATAAGAAAAGTGTAGTAAAAGTTGTATGTGAATTTGTGAATAATATGTAATTGGCAAACCTCTCAGTAGGTAGAAGTTTTCCATGGTTTGCATTCCAGTGCTTTGGAATCCACATTTGCTGAAGTTTTCGATTGTTAGCATTCCAATGCTTTTGAGATCACTTTTACTGATCTCTTATTAGAGCTACATTAATCTTTGCTGTCAAGATAATATCCATGACAGAGAAATGCCAGTCACAAAAAAACCTTTTGGGACTAATATAAGGGATGTAGTGGATGGAAATTCATGGATGACTAAGTACTGTCTTTTTATTTGATGTTTCTTCCATCTATGGGTGTTGGTTTAAAGGGAAAACACAAATAATTTGGTGGGATTTCTGAGGCATGCTCAGGTTCATCCACCTCAATTAGGGTGAAGAGACGACCAGTTGTAGCTAGAGTTGATTAGATATCTGAGTTAAAGTTTATAACAATTCCCTGGACAGCTTGTTATTCTTTGACTTTTTCACAAATGGTTAAGGCACCTATCCTAACTAGACATATCATCAAATTATAAGATGCAAACATTTCTAGCCCTAGTTTCTGCTTGAGGTTCAGGTGGAGTTTAGGTGTTCTTTCAGAGTGCAAGTGTTCCTGGGAGACTGTATTTGAAATATCCGTAAAGTGCCATCATAGAAAATATCACTAGAGCTGAACCTTCCACATTCTGAGTATTCTATCTGCTGTTTGGAGATCTATGTCTGCAACATCTATAACCGAGAATGAGAGTAATTAATGATAAATTAAAGCTATTAAATTGGACGGGATATAGCTAAGCTGTGTGACCTTGTTCA